>SZWC01006289.1:9337-30081 GCA_023375785.1 Penium margaritaceum | reverse complement strand
TAAAAAACCAACGCATCACGGGACTCAATGACGCGACGGCGAGTGGGGTCCCAAAAGCGCCAGGCCTTCGACCTCGGGGAGATGCCGATGAAGGCACACAAGCGACCCCGAGGGGAGACCTTGGACCCCTGCTGGTCCTCGGTGTACCACACGGAGGCCAGGGAACCCTAGACGCGAGCGAGACAAAGATCACCACGGTGGCCAAACCAGAGCTCGTACGGTGTGACATGATTCGGAAGCGGACCATGCGGAAGGCGGTTCCAGACCCAAGTCATATAGGCGAAGCCCTCAAAGGCGAAGGACTCCGGGAGACCGCACTCAGACCGCATGGCGCGGACCGCATCCTCCATGGTGCGGTTCCAGCGTTTAGATACACGGTTATGCTGTGGGGTAGCAGGGGCGGAGACCTGGTGAAAAATTCCGTGCTCAGCAAAGAAGGAGTCCATCTCGCCGAGGAACTGGCCGCCGCGATCCGAGCGAAAGGTATGTAGCGTGTGGCGAGACTGGCGCTCAGCCATCACGACCCAGAGCCGAACCGCAAGAGCGGCGTCGCTCTTCTGACGCAGACTGTAGACCCACCGCATCCGGGTGAAGTCATCAGTTAGCGTCAGAACATACCGGCCCCTGGCGGACAGGGACTCGACCGGGAGAGGACCGAGCAGGTCGGAGTGGACCAACTCGAGAGGCCTCAGCACTCGGGAATGAGAGTCAGGATAAGTGCACTGGTGCATCTTTCCCAGAGCGCAAAAAAGACAGTTGGTCTTGGGTGGCTTCTCGAAAGAAGCCACGTCAAGACCAAGAGCGGGCTGTGTCCGGATGAGCTTCGACAATGTGTCGGAGCCCACGTGACGCAGACGTCGGTGAAGCAAGCGCTGGTGTTCTGGGGATAGAACACCATTGATAAAGACGCGACCAGAGGAAGAGGGTTAGCAAGGGGAGGAGGGCCGAGCAATGCGGTACAAATCATCTACGACTGAAGCACGCAGGACAATGCTACGTGTGTCAAGAGCAGTCACAGTCTCTGAATCAGCGGTATGCTCAACGGAGAGACCCATCAGAGTACACGCACGCACAAACAGCAGACTAAGCTCAAGATCAGGCACAAATAGCACGTCAGAGAGATACAGTGAGCCAGATGGACCATCAAAGCATACAACCCCAACGCCGTGGACCGGTAAGGAATGACCAGAGCCTTTACGAACAGAACGGACAGTCGTGACGGGACCAAGTACCACAAAGTCACTACGACGACACGTCATGTGGTGGGTGGCACCGGAATCGATGATCCAAGTGCCACTGGAGTCACGACTGGTGGACGTCACTGTACAACGAGCAATGGAATACTCGGCATCAGAGGGACGCTGAGCCGTCAGTGAACGACGTACATCACGAAGGTGAGACTCATGAATCCAGTAAGTGCAGTCAGGCCCAGCATCATCACATGCAGACTGTGGTCCCCCACACGTGTCATCACGAGTCACGAGGACGGACAAACAAGCAGTATGTTACCCACTCGACGATGACAACACACTCGCACCTCCCTGAAAGCAAAGTGCAAGAAGATGACAAACCTCGGCGATGCTGCGATCATGTGGGTGGGGATCACTGCTGCTCGCTGGTTAGGACGCAGGAACAGCTGCAGTCGTGGTTGCCACGCGTCCAGAGGAGTGTGCGGGCGACGTCCCGGACGTGGTGCAAGCAGCATGGGCAGCCTGAAGTCCACGAGTGATGCGCTCCCAGACAAGCGGCTGCTGGCACTCGGTGTAGTGATGCGCACCTCCATAGTTGTAGCAGTGCACGGAACGGCCACTGCTACCACCGGATGACGGTTACTGCTGACCTGATCCACGCTTCCTATTCTTCTTCTTCCCCTGGGTAGTTGTTGCAATGTCTTGCATCTGCATGGGTGTAGACGGGGTCGAAGAGGAGGAAGAAGATGAGGTCATGATGGAGGTGGATGAGAGTGACTGTAGGAGGGAAGATGGTGGTGATGCGAGGACTGCTGCAGCGAGGGAAGTCTCCTGATGCACTACTGCTGCCTCGCCGGCCGATGTCACCTGGAGGAACAGCTGATGCGCCCAAGGGAGCAGCTGCAGAGTGGCTGAGAAAGGCTCGAGAGCAGCGTTGCTGTACCGTGTGAAGATGTCGGTGTACTCCAGGCGAACTCCGAGCATGATCGTCCGAAGTGCCCACAACTGAGTGTCCCCTGAGGTCCCCAGACTTGTGTAAATACGCATGGCGTGTCGCCAGTAATCCGCCGCAGGCTCCGCTGGTCCCTAACGAAGCGAGTGGAAAGCACGAATGTGTGACGCACGCGTGGCGTGAGTCTCTGCGGCCGGTAGGGACAACGCTAGATCCCAGCCTCCACGAGGATCTGCTCCGGTGCCTATGCCAGCCTCGCCAAGGAAGGGGCGGAAGTCGACGACAGTCTTGCGTGGCATGGCATAGAGAAGTCCTCGCATGGCGCGAGCTGCTGTCAGCACCTGTGCTGGATCTGTAGACTGGAATGGGCTGTGGTAGTAAGGCCACACCCCCTCGGAAGTGGCCCACACCTGAAACAGGATCTCCCAGCAGTCAAATCCATCCTCGCTGATGTACCGTGGAGGTGGTACCTCAAAGTCCTTTGGATGCCGCTCCGTGGGGAGAGCAACCGCAGACTGAGGAGGGCGAGAGACGGGGAAGACTCCTGGAAGGGGGTGATCACCAGGGAAATCAGGTGACGATCGTATCGGGGACACGGGTGGAGGTCGGATACCCGTCTGCAGCTGACGGAGGCGCTCCTGTAGAAGACGAATCTCCTGCTCCTGGGAGTCATCCTCGAAGCCTGGCATGAAGGGCTCGTCATGAAGGAGGTCCGCAGGTGGTGGAGAAACCACAGTAGGAGGTGAAGCAGGCGGAGCACCTGTCACGGGCACCTGGGCCGAGTGCTGGGTGGAAGCCGGAACCCCGGCAGCTCCTTCAGAAATCCGCAAAGGAGCCGTTGACTGAGCACGTAGAAGCTCAGTCAGCATGCGTATCGCGTCAGTCTGCTCTCGCTGCAGACGACGCATCTCCTCCTGCTGGCTGCGCAGGTCCGCAATGGCCTGCGAGCGAGGGCTCAACACCCCTGACAAAGAGGAGGAGGGATCACCTGGTCCCTTGTCCTTGTCGTCCAGCGAACTCATGTCGCCGCTCACTATGGGACGACAGGTCAAGTTTGTCGGATTTCAAAACCATCTGCGTTTCTCGAGGAGTTGAAACGCTGGCAATTTTTGATTTTCCGGGTGAAAATTTGGCCAAGTGTAATGCTGACGTCAGCAAGTGGTTGCTGACGTCAGCACGACCTGATGATGTCAGCAGTCAACAGTGCATAGTCAGCTCGTCCCCTCCTTTTTTTTGGTCATGGTT
Organism: Penium margaritaceum; assembly: GCA_023375785.1. NCBI lineage: Eukaryota > Viridiplantae > Streptophyta > Zygnematophyceae > Desmidiales > Peniaceae > Penium > Penium margaritaceum. The sequence continues at coordinate 26,694 of SZWC01006289.1, read as the reverse complement.
CTGCGCGCGTGTGGAGCCGCTTCGCGGCGGCGCGCGGCAGCTCCGCGGAAGGTGCGCAGTAGCTTCTGCCCAGTTGCTGCTGCAGCTGTGCTGTCAGATGCAGGAGCAGCTGCGTCGCTGCGTGTGCAGCGGTGGCAGCAGCGGCTACGCGGCTGCTGCTTCTGCTGGCTGCCGGCGCCGTGCGCTGCTGCTGCAGCCGCTACTGCGCTGCTGCTGCCGTCGCGACTGCCCCCGGTGCTGCTGTGCCGCTGCCGCCGCTGTCGCTGTTGCACTACTGCTGCCAATGTTGCTGCTGCGCTGCTGCTTCCGCCGCTGCTGCCACGCTGCTGCTGCGGCCGCTGCTGCTACGCTGCTGCTGCAGCCGCCTCTGCTGCTGTTGCTCTGCTGCTGTGACTGTGGGAGGGCGGCTGCATGCACAGCAGCCGCCACACACCTCTGCGTGGCGGTACACGCCGCTGCTGCTGCCTCTGCAGCTGCGATCTCACGTGGTGGGTGAAGTGCGTTGACGAAGACAGGCTGTCTCCAACAGACCCCAGAAACTCTGCTGCAGCGGTGACTCTCAATGTTGCGTCTCTGCTGCGTCTCTGCTGCGCAGCTCAGTGAGAACTGTCTCACTGCTCTGATACCATGAGAAAGTGCGTAGAAGCTTCCTAGCAACACAGCCGCTGACCGGGCGTCAGTGCCTTATCAGACGGTGACGACGGTCACAGGTCTTACACACAACGGCAAGGGTTTGGCTAGGAGACACAAGGCATAGTGTCAGAATGCTTCAATATAGCATATGCAGAGAGAAATGACAAATGACAGGTCCAAGGCATAAATACCTGCCGCGGCGCACGGCGGGTGTTGCACGCGGCAGTCCAAGAGCTGTCCTAAATCCGGCCCAAAACCACTGTTTTGGCCGTAACTCTGCGCACACATGTCAGAATGCTACGCCGTCTGAACCTAGACGTGCAGAATCAAAAGACGGACGCTACGACTAGTCACATGCATGCATCCATTGACTGACAGTGAGAATACAATGCAAAAAAATGCAAGTAGGCCTCATGGCCAGTCCGCCAAAAGACGCCTGCAAGGCGTATAAGACACAGCAAAGAGTCCCGGTGGCATCTGGGGCTCTGGAGCAGTGGTCGGTCAGCTCCAAGCGGGTAGACCGCTGCCTGTCGTCGCGCTGGTGTCACCAGGGCTGCTTGCCTCGGGGATCTGCACGAGTATGGACACGGCCGAGTGGTCCGAGTAAACTGTACAGGAACGGTACAAAGCACAACAGTTGCCCTTCATGGGTGAGGGTGTCACATGCCCTAAGCAGATGCCTCTTGGGCGTGGATGCGGTCCAAGAATGGGCAATTTTCAAGGTCTTCACTCGCGTTTGAGTGAGCACTTTTAGTCGCCCAACCAAAAGATGTTGCAAGGAAATGATGCGAGGAAAGATGTTGGGCAGAATGACCATGTACCCCTCGTTTCGGACAATACGCCCCATGCGTCCCTCCGTCGGAACGATAAGCCTCATCCGCCCCTCTGCCACAACGACAAGCCCTATCTACCCCTCCGCAAGAACCATAAGCCTCATCCGCCCCTCCGTTAGTGTAGCGGAAGGGCCGGTTCGGCCCTCCCTCCTCGTTGAAGCGAGGGGTGGTTGCGCACCACCCCTCGCGTCAGCGAGGGCTGGCCGGCGGCCAGCATTTCTCTGGCCGCCGGCCAGCTCGCTGCCGGCCGGCTGGACGGCCGGCGGCCGGCCAAGCGACCAGCCGGCCACCGGCCGGCCAGCCGCCAGCCGCTGATCGCGGCCTCAGCCCGATCGACGGCTGAGGGTCCACGAGGGCCTCGAGGGCGAGGCCTCGTGGCCTCGTGCCCTTGCCCCCGCTCGCCCTCCTCGCAAGCGAGCGAGCGAGGACGAGGGAGGGGGACGAGGGATGAGAGGCGAGAGAACTGGCACAAAATCGCCAGCGTGCCTCGTATGCGACGATTTCACGTCAGAACGTCAAAGCGTAAATTGAATTTTGTCGCAAACGAGCTTCGACATAAAGAGAACGAAATGACTCGTGCGAACACACGAGTTCGAGGTGAAAACCTACGGTTTGGGTCCCAAAACCAGGGGTAAGGTTAAAAACGGAAATGGGCCTATGGAGACTCGAAATACTCGAGTCTCCTTGCTCTGGGTCGTTGATGACGATTGCCCCTCAGTCCTGCGAAGGGGGTAAACCCATGCCGCGGACTGAGAATGCCATTTTGCGAACTCCGATGACGACTTCAGAGCAGGAGCTGGAGGTTCGACCCGTTATAGTGGTTCTCAGAGCCAGACGTCCATCGCGACCAAGGGTTCGACAGAAACAGCGGCTACGACACATAAAACGCCGTAGGTAGCTACAAGCAGCAGCAAAAACGCCAGAAGGGACTACGGCAACTACACTTCACGGATTGAAGCGTCGTAAAGTGTGTTAGAGAGCTTGAAAAGAGCTCTACTTGGTGGAGACTCTTCCTTCCAGCCTCTCCTCACTTCCAGAGGGCTAAGAGGATTTTTGTGGGGCGGAGTAGGGAGTTCTCACCCTCAAAAGGCACAAAATCCTCCCCATTTTCAAGGCTCCTTCAAAACCCCTTCATCCAAAAATTGGGACAGTGCCTCTTCCCAAGCTTAGGGACTCTCACGGCCTGAGAGCACCCTAAAAAAGAAGGAAAGTGACACCTTGAAGATTTTTGGCGGCTCGCCAACGCAGCCGGCTCAAGGGAGACGCCGCTCAAGAACGGAAGAGGAGTCAAGGAGCGTGAAGAGAAGACCAAGGAAGACAAGAAGTAGAAGAAAGAGTGAAAGACTTGTTAGGAATGTTTAGAATTCCTCTTTGCACTTTTTGCTCTTGTTTTGTGAGCGACACTCACATCCCTTGTCATTTCCTTGCCTTGTAATTTTCTTTTTGCCTAGGTACTAGTCCTTGCCAATGGCCGTGAGTCACGGCCTAGGAAGACTAGTTTCAAAACCCAGGACCTTGTGCTGATGTGGCGGCCTAAGAAAATAGAAATTTAAATGAAATTTTCCTCACCGATCGTGAGAGCAAGATTTTAGGAGGCGATTCCTCCTTTAAGTTGTGGGGTGATCCTCACAACGGTCTTCACACGCTAGTTGTACGAGCAACGAGATGGCAAGTGCCGGGCCGTCCAAGATCAACAGCTGCAAGGTGGTGACTGCCTCACCACAAGCTCTTGGCGGCCTCCAAATTTTGGGAGCCACCACCGCGAGCATGGTTGCCGACCCAAAGGCAACCGTACCGCCAAAGGCAACTGTACTGCCGAAGGCAACTGTACTGCCGAAGGCAACCGACGCCAACCTTGACGATATCGAGAAGCATGCGGAGGCCGAAAAGGTGCTCGACGAGCACGTCGACACGCACATGGGCGAACCCCACGCGACGAACGACGCGATGGAGGAGGATATCCCGGAGGGGGGACCCCAACGAAGAGCACGACGCCAACGATGGCGAAGGCGACGAGTATCGTGACCATTGCCATTGTCGTGCGGCGAACTCAAGCCGATTGCTCGAGAAGGGCAAGGCGCCCGCCGCATTGCCTGAAGCTGCCAACGGCAGAGAGACTGTCGAGAGCAGCAAGGGCGCTGAAAGCAGCCACATAGGAAGTGTTGAAAAATTGCCCCTCCGCATGCCCAAGTGCGGCGCCGGGAGGCGCCGACGAGCCGCCAGAAAATGGAAACTCCGCTCCGGCAGATTTGATGACTTGACATTTGCTCGGATTCTAAAGTGGAGGATTGTCCTTCAAAGTTGACGAGTTGCTGAATCCGGTGGAAGTTGTTTCACCGGAATCGAACAAGTATCGAGGGAGATATGGCTTTCCAAAGTTGGGGTATGCGCAGCGGCTCTGGGAGCCGGCTGCGACTCGAAATCCGGTCGATAATCGACCGGACCGAGTAACAAAATTACCATCTGGAGAAAATGCTCCGATAAGCCTGCCGAGGCGTCCGGTGGATGATCCACCTGATCCGGCGGATCATCCACCGGATCCAGTAGTGCAGGTTGTTACTGAGGGACTTAGCCAAAATCCTGGCTCGACGTCCGAAACTCAGTAGTACGTTTTGTTACTCGGGGACGGTCAAAATTCTGACTGCAGGTCCGCGGACAGGTTTCGAACCTCGTCACACCCCATCATCAAACACGACCCAAAAGTGGGTAGGATGCGTGGAAACATTGCAGGGGACCCATACACCATGTGCAATGGGACATGCGCCTTGGGAAAGGCGCTTCGCACGTGAATGAAGGCGCCACGACGAGTGGCGGCGTCAGGCTTCTGTGGTGGGTGAGACCTGCGCTTCGACATGCATAACTTGAGCTACGCTTGGCCGAATCGCGCGCAACTTGGTGCGTTGGAGAGCTCATGACTAGTTCTATAAATGTTGTGATCATGTCCATGTTAAAAAACTAACGCAAAACGACGTTATTCCCTTCGCAAACAGACTGTCTCTAAATTCCTGCTCACATAGCGTGAGGCGACCAGAAAGCTCACTCTCAGTCTCAAATTCGCCCAAAACAGTAGACGTGAACCACTAGAGACGATCAGACAAACGTCGGGACCGCACCATGCGGATCGCATCGTGATAAGAAGTTCCCGCGAGAAGGAGCCGGACGGCGTAGCCGCGAAGGCAATTCACGATGACCGTCGTAGGCTCGCGGAGTTTGCTGCTGAGGTGGCAGGCCGACTCAAGATCACCACCGACGGTGGAGATACGTCACCACTTGGAGGAATGGGGGTGGACCTCCCTTCCTACGATGTGGCCGCAATGGGACAGGGGAGCGCTCACTTGAGCGTCGTCGCTGACGATAGTCTCCTCCAAAAGGTGGGACTCCTTTGAGGCGTGTACGCGAACCGTACCCTCCTGCAGTGGGTAAGGGTGCACGGACAATGTGAGGCATTGGAGGCTATCGCCGATGCTCTGACGACATCAGAGCTCAAGTTCGCGTTCGCCAACCTGCTAGTTCACGTCGGACAGAGCATCGCCGACCTCGACCGTGATTGCCAGCTGCAGCGCATGGCCGTCCATGAGGCAAGCCGCCAATGCAACGACCTCGACATGGCGTTGCAGAGCGTGACCCAGGTGCGGATGTAGCAGAAAGCACAGCGTGCCGCAGCTGCGGTTGCCACTACCGGTGGCAGCGACGACTTGCCTACCTCGACGGCTTTGGGGTCGGTCATGAACACGTCCTTCTTCCACAGTGTGGATATCTTTTGGAAGGGCGTGAAGCTGACCGACTGGCTGAATCGCATGGAGCACGTTCTACGTGTCCACAAGGCTCCACTCAGCCAGTGGGGCGACCTTGCCACGACGCGGCTTGAAGTCAAACTCTTTAAGTATGTGGTCAAGGAGTGGAGTGCGCAGCAGCCAAAACTCGAGTGGCAGCCCATGCCGTGGGAGGCCTTCTGCGCGATCATGCGCAAGAAGTGCACCCAAAGTGAGGAGGCGCAGCGCGCCTTCCACAAGATCATGGACTTCAAGCAGCTGGGCAGCTCGCTCGAATCCTACTTGAGCGAGTTAACTGCACTCGTGGAGGAAGCCGAAAGCTTCACCAAGGGTGATGGGACTCAGACCTTCAAGTACCCGGAGTGCATGCTGCTGGAGTACTTGCGTGATGGTCTCGCCAGCGAGAAGCTGAAAGATAAGACCACCACGATAGCCACTGGCCAAGCTTGGACAAGCCGGAGGGCGTTGCGCGACTACACGAGTGAAGTGTATTCGACGAACCCAAAGCACTACTCTGATGCACGGCCGAACGCGCGTGCACAGCAAGGCCGCGACATGCACATGGACGCTGCAGGGGCTCGTGGGTCAGCTAGACAACGAGGAGGGGTCAAGGGCAAGCAGCCCGCAAACCCTCCAGCCAAGAAGGCTGGTGGACGCAAGGGCCCCAACAACAAACGCAGCCGCAAGAATGACGAGCTGAAGGCGGCGCATGAGCGTCACAACTCAACCTTCCGCGAAGGGCTCTGCCATGACTACATGCAGCCGGGCCACTTTAGGGCTTAGTGCCCTGAGGCTGCTGGTAGTGAACAAGAGGTTGCGGCGTTAGATGCAGCATCAACACCTCGTGGGGATGGTGCGGGAGGAGGCTGCGGACAAGGCCGTGGACAGGGTCGCGCTCGTGGAAATGGGCCCGGCCGTGGTAACGGACAAGGCCGTGGGGCGGGTTTTCCCCACCCCTGAGTGACGACAGTGGGGACCACTCAGGGGTAAAGCTGGATCACGAGTGTGGATTCATGTTTTCAGATGAGGATGTTAAACAATTTGAGTTTTTGACGAGTTCAAATTTCTCCGTTGTTTTCTCTCCTCTTGTTGAACCACATTCTACACTTGCTGACCGACATTGCCCACTAAACCTTGCATCTCTGAACGCGATGTATGATCGTACATGCTTAGTGGTGGCGACACTGACCACTGTGTAAGAATTTTGTGACACAGTGATTGAAGCAAACGCCCTCAAAGCAATGAGCTCAATCACGTTCGCGGTACCTTTAGTTGAAGAATTTTACCCAGTAAAATTTAAAGACTGGAAGGTGATAGCCAAATTCACATGTGCCCACAAGATGTGGACTCAAGTGGGTGAATCATGGGAGTTGCGATGCTTGTCGTACAGATTTCGTGTTTATCACAAACTTGGCTTGCCGTCATCGAGCTTGATCACTCGGAAGAGTGGAGGTAATATGACGATGCAGTTCAAAGGATATCTAGCTGGTGTTCTCGTGAACGTACAGGCTGATGCTAGAGGAGACAACTCCTTTGTTAGTCTTAGTTTTAATCGAGAGGTGGGCCTAAAGTACAAGCCATCGGACGACGCAGTTGTCGTGAGTGACAACCGTACTATACCTGTGATCGGTACCTGTAAGGCAAAAATTTGTATTCAAGGTTACACACAGAGTGTCACGTTGAAGGTACTCAACTTTCTTGACCTGTTTGATGTGGTGCTAGGCGATCCCTGGCTCCACGAAAACAAAGCTTTGATGTGCTTTGAATCAAGGCGCTTGATACTCCGAAAGGGACAACATGGCTTTACGTTGATTCCGAGTACGGAATTGTCACCGACTCGACTCAAAGTCTATGCCAGCTTGTTTGCGATGCAGGTAAAGAGATGTATTCAACAGGTTTGTCGATACTTCTTGGGTCAACCGCAAAAAGTGGAGGACGACGTGAAGGAAGACACGCCACAAGAGATAAAATCCCTATTGGCGGAGTTCTTAGATGCATTCCCAGACCCACCAGCTGGGCTTCCACCAGAAAGATACATGGGCCACACGATTCCGCTACAACTAGAGCGACTCCTCCGTTCAGACCCATGTATCGCCTTTGTCCAGCAGATAGGCGAGAGGCCGAACGCCAAATCAAAGAGTACATTCCAAAACGATGGATCGAGCCCAGTAGCTCACCGTAGGGTGCGCTGATCCGTTTGGTGAACAAAAAGGACGGTGGTTTATGCATGTGCGTGGATTACCAGGCGTTGAACAAGCTGACGGTGAAAAACTGATTCCCTTTACCGTGGATTGAGGACCTTTTTGACAAAATCCAAGGCACAAAAGTATTTCGTCCTTGGATTTGTCTCAAGGGTACCATCAAATCCGCATCACGGAAGATGATGTGCCCAAAACCACGTTTCAAACACACATGGGACACTATCAGTTATGAGTGTTATGCTTCGGGCTTACAAATACCCCGGCAACCTTCCAAGGAGAAATGAACCAAACGTTCGCCAAGCAACTCGGACAGTTTGTCTTGGTTTACCTGGACACCATCCTGGTTTTCTCCAAACCAATGGAAGAGCACATGGAACATCTGCGCAAAGTTCTCGCAATCCTTTGGGAACTGAAGTTCTATGCGAAAGCGAGTAAGTGTAAGTTTGCACAAGATGAGCTCAAATACCTTGGATACATCATCGGCAAGGACAGCATCCGTGTCGACCCACGAAAGGTCCAAGCCGTTGTGGACTGGCCACGCCCCAAAAATGCTGGGCAGATCTGGTCTTTCCTCGGCCTTCCAAACTACTTTCGACGGTTTATTCAAGGGTATTCGACCCTGGCAGCATCACTAATCAGGCTCACGCGAAAAGACGTTTGTTGGGAATGGACATCTGATTGTGATAACGCTTTTATGAAAGTCAAAGAGCTTCTATCCACGGTGCCCGTCCTAGCTCTTCCAGATCCATTGCAACCGTGGGAGGTTCGATGTGATGGGTCGGTAGTAGGACTCAGAGCCGTCCTCATGCAGAACATTCACCCAGTTGCCTATGAGAGTCGAAGGCTCATCCCCGCAAAAACGTGGTACACGACTGGGGATCAAGAGCTCCTTGCGTTAGTACACGCGTTCAAGATGTGGCGTTGCTATCTCGAGGGTGCTGAAGGGGGTCTGACGGTCATGACCGACCATAATCCATTGGTGTTTTTCCAAACGCAACCAAACCTGTCAAGACAATAGGCGGGTTGGAGCAAATACCTGAGCCGATTCTCATTCACGTGGGAACATTGGCCAGATTGCATCAATGTGGCCGATCCATAAGCCGACAGCCTGTGGAAATTAAAGCAACCACCGAGGTCAGTGGGTGTTTTATGGCCATTGCAACAGTACAATCACCAGAGCCCCCTGCACCTCTGCGGCAACCACAACAAGAGATTACCCATTACAACGGTTTTGTAAACATGATCCTGATGGGATACTGTGTGGATTCTTGGTTTCAAGACTCTCGAAATCTGGACACGTATGGCTTGGTGGAGGCCGTAAGAATCTTTTGGCATGGAGAACAAGTTGTTGTGCCAAACTCGGGAGACATTCGAGCAAAGATTATCTCCCAATTCCACAACCCACCGGTCGCAGGTCATGTGGGACCCCAAAAGACCGGAAAAACACTCTCGGACCACTATTGGTGGCCGGGATGGAGTGTCGATGTCCGTATGTAATGCATGACATGCGACCCATGTCTTCGGAAAAAGGCTGGTAATAAGAAGTCTGCTGGACTCCTCCAATAGCTTCCCATTCCTGGGACTCCATGGGAGTGCGTCAGCATGGACTTCATTACTCGTCTTCCAGACACGGCCCGTGGCAACGATGCAATACTAGTGGTTGTGGATCTTTGGAGGACGATGACACACTTCATTCCTACAACCACTAACATGAAGGTAGAGGAGACCACTTGTCTCTTCTTTGAGGGTGTTGTAAAGTACCACAGCTTGCCGTTGCGCATTATCTGCAATCGAGATCGAAAACTTGCTAGTAAGTTCTATCAAAAGATGCAGGAGTACTTTGGCAGTGAGTCGTAAATGTTGACAACATTTCACCCTCAAACTGACGGACAAACAGAGCACATGAATCATACTCTAGAGCAGATGCTCCGCATGTACGTGGACCCTATCATGCATGATTGGGACGAATTCCTAGCACCGGCAGCGTTTGCGGTGAACAACTCGGTGAACGAGTTGTTCACCGAGTTGTTCACCGGGTTCACCGAGTCCACACAGTTCACACCATTCGTGTTGAATAGTGGTCGGCATCCAGCGGTACCCTCTTCATTGGTGAAGAGTGGGAGTACAGAAGGGCAGGCTCCTTCTGCTCAAGCCTTTGCCGAGCCCATCGACTCCTTGTTACAGGAGGCGAAGGGTCACCTTCAAGCAGCTCGGCAGCGACGAAAGGCATATGCCGACAAAGGTCGCCGGGAGGTCTTGTTTGACATCAGTGACAAAGTGTTGCTTAACACTAAAAACCTTTGGCTGAGGTTGCCAGGGGCAAGAAAACTTCTACCAAAGTGCATTGGGCCGTTTCCCATTGTGGCACGCATCGGGCCAGTGGCATACCGATTGCTAATTCAGCCGAGTATGAGGATACATGATGTCTTTCATGTGAGCCTCTTGGCTCCATACACGGCAGAGGGGACCGTTCAGCCACCGCAAGCAGTCCTTGTTGCCGACGGCTAATACGAGGTCCTTCGCCTACTTCAGCACTGAGAGCGTACTCTTCGGTCGCGTATTGTTAGGGAGTACCCCGTTCATTAGGCCGGTTGTGGACCTGAACATAATTCATGGGAGCCCGAATCTTGGTTGCCCACAGGGGTGGTCAACGAGTACTGGAGCGAGCTTGCAGCTCGTACAGATTGACGCGTGGCAGGAGGTACCACCTGTTCGCGGAAAAAGTGAACAACACTCCCACAGGGCAACATTCATAGACAGCGACCATAGGAGGTTGGGGACGCCCAACATGGTTGTCGCGCGGACACTCGAGCCTAAAGTGGGGAGGCCACTAAGCATGCTGACCTACAAGCTTCAGCTTAGGTCCATGTACCATGCATGTGTTCATGCTTAGCTGGTGATTGAAGTTATTAGTTTTCTTTCACAATGTTCATGACTCACTGACTGACAATCCTGGTTGTTGTTCATGAACCGAGACGGTTCATAGTAAGTGGGGAGGAATGTAGCGGAAAGGCCGGTTCAGCCCTCCCTCCTTGCTGAAGCGAGGGGTGGTTGCGTACCACCCCTCGCGGCAGCGAGGACTGGCTGGCGGCCAGCATTTTGCTGGCCGCCGGCCAGCTCGCTGCCGGCCGGCTGGACGGCCGGCAGCCGGCCAAGCGACCGGCCGGCCACCGGCCGGCCCGCCGCCAGCCGATGATCGCGGCTTCAGCCCAATCGACGGTTGAGGGCCCACGAGGGCCTTGAGGGCAAGACCTCGTGGCCTCGTGCCCTCGCCCCCGCTCGCCCTCCTCTCAAGCGAGCGAGCAAGGACGAGGGAGGGGGACGAGGGACGAGAGGCAAGAGAACTGGCGCGAAATCGCCAGCGTGCCTCGCACGCGACGATTTCTCACGAGAACGTCAAAACGTAAATCGTAGTTTGTCGCAAACGAGCTTCGACATAAAAATAATGAAGCAACTCGTGCGAACACACGATTTCGAGGTAAAAACCTACGGTTTGGGTCCCAAAACCAGGGTTAAGGTTAAGAACGGAAATGGGCCTCCGGAGACTCAAAGTATTCGAGTCTCCCTGCTGTGGGTCGTTGATGACGGTTGCCCCTCAATCCTAGGAAGGGGGTAAACCCCGGACGCGGATTGAGAACAGCATTATGCAAACTCCGACGATGACTTCAGAGCAGGAGCTAGAGGTTCGTTCCGTTGCAGTCGAAATTGTAAGCCTTATTCGCCCCTTAGCCAGAACGATAAGCCCCATTTACCCCTGCTCCAGAACAATAAGCCCCATGTACCCCGCGAAAATTTCGAACTCTTTATGTTACAACATATTGTTTGTTTTTTGTTGTAGATGCTGGTGTGTGTGGCTTCCACCTATCACGGGCCATGGTCGTGGAAGCTACGGGTGCACCCAGAGGTAATGGTGAGCGGCGGTCGTACTGGAGATCGTGACAAACCAACGGGACTCCGGATCGTCCAGGGACTTATCCAGCAACTATGGTTGAGACCCACGCACCCGGTAGCCTGTACCAGTGCGATGAGGAGACCTCCGACTTTGGTGTTCTTCCTGCCATGGAAAGCACACGCTTACGTCTTGGTACTGCACTCGTACATTTATGGGTGCTCTTAGTGCAGTTGATAGTGCTCTAGAATTTTCTCGATGGACAGGCCGTTTTGGCCGATTTACTTGTTTTTCTTGCTATTCATGTGTGGATGATGCGAACCCACATTGTAGGTCCATTATGTAGAGCTCGTTGTTTTGCACGTTCTGGTGCAGACAGCACGTGATTCGGACACTTGAGTGGTTAGTTACCGCCAAAACTGTGGTTTTAGGCCAGTTTGAGCAAGTACGAAAATACCATCGCCCCTAGCGACTCTAGGTCACCAGCAACTATTTAGGCTGATTGTTGCTCAGCTGTAAACTTACTCTGCATGTGTTTATTAATGGAAGCACATTTGACACTGTGTCGTGTCATCTAGCCGAACCCTTGCTGTTTCGTGTTCGATCTGTGTTGACGCCGCGAGCTGACTAAGCGCTGACGCCCAGTCAGTGGCAAGCATGCTAGGAAGCTTCCTAGAATCTTCTCATGGTATCAGAGGTCACGAGTCAGCTCATTGTGCTGTGTAGCAGAGATGCAATAGTAGCAGCAGCAGTGAGTGGCAGCAACGGCAGCCACCCATTGCAGCAGCAGTAGATCTTGGAGGGACGCACCACGACTACGTTGCAACGGAGCGGTGGAGGTAACGGAGACAGCGGCGGCAACTGCAAGCAACAACGGCCGTAGGAGAAGCAGCGGTGGGAAGCACCTGCAGTGAGAGTGGCTATGGAGAGCAACTAGTAGAGTAGTAGCACCTGGTGGAAGAAGCATCCGTGTCTAGCTACCGGTCTGTACACCAAAGAAAACCGGAAGAAGCAGCTTGCATCAGCAGCTTGTGGCAGCGGCTGTGATCAGTGGCAGCGGCGGCAACAGCTTGCAATAGCACCGGCATCAGCAACCATGAGCTACAACAGAAGTATTAAAGCTGCCACACCAACTGTAGTAGCAGTAGTAGGCAGCAGCCGCAGCAGTAGCAGCAGGCAACAACCGCAGAATCAGCCGCAACATCGGTGGCGGGCAGCAACTACAGTAGCGGCGGTGGCAGCACGTACATGTAGCAGCAGCGGCGGTAGGCAGTAGCCGTAGGAGTAGCAGCGGCGACAAGCAGCTGCAGCAGCAGATATAGCACCATTTGCAGTAGTAGTAGCGGCAGGCAATAGCTGTAGCAACAGCCGTAGCAACAAAATCAGCAGGCAGCAGCTGCAGCAGCAGCAAAAGCAGTTGCTGCAGCAAGCGCAGCACCAGTTGCTGCAAGAACTGCTGCCGTTAGGCCTGAGGAAGACCCGACGTGAGGGACCCGTCCATGGGGGGGGATCTCCTCGGTCGGGCCTGTCGTGCCGACGGGGGACGAGACAGAGCGCCGGTCGAGCGCTGGCGCATGAGCCGGCGCGTGCCGGCCAAACGCCGGCCTATCGCTGGCCGAGAGGGACAGGGGACGGCGCTCTGTGGTGAGGCTCTACGCGGGTACATCCCACCAGCACCATCATCACCCTTGCTATTACAGTGTAGGGGTATGTGGCCATGGGGAGCCGTGCATCCCTCCTTAGGGATTGTGTTGGGAGCAGCCATAGCTTCGCTCGTGCTGTCAGCCTCCACAGCCCAGGGGGGATGTTGGTGTGTGGGTTTTGGCCTGACACTCTTTTTAGGAGAGCGATGTTACTTGGGGTGTGACACGATGCTATGGTCGAGGTTATGCTGGTCGAGACCTGCACACCTAGTGAGTTCTACCGGTGTGACATGCAGACCCATTGCCTCTATGTGATATGTATGATCCATTCATGGTGTGGTCGAGACCCGGAAACCCGGAGACATTTTTCGGGGTCGTGAGAAGACCTTGTTTCTCTATATCTCTTATATGATGTTTGACACGTAGGTGTATGATTGATCTTCTTGCATGGTCGAGACCCGGGCACTTGGCGTGATGCACCATTGTCACAAGGAGACCATGTGTTGTGGTATGCTTGATCGGTGCTCGCCATGATTGATTGCTCTAGCCATCCTTCCTTGCCTTTGCTCAGCCATTGTCGTGTTGACGGATGTGTTAGCCAGGGGGAGTGTTGGTGTGTATGGCTTCCACCCGTCACGAGCCATGCCAGTGGCAGCTACGGTTGCACCCAGAGGTGATGGTGAGCGGCGGCCGTACTGGAGATCGTGACGACCCGATAGGACTCCGGATCGTTCAGAGACTTATCGAGCAGCTATGGTTGAGACCCACGCACCGGGTAGCCTGTACCGGTGCGATGAGGAGACCTGCAACTTTGGTGTGCTTCTTACCTTGGAAAGAACACGTTGACGTCTCGGTACTACACTTGTACATTTATGGGTGCTCTCAGTGCAGTTCATAGTGCTTTAGATTTTTCTCGGTGGACAGGCCGTTTTGGCCGAATTACTTGTTTTGCTTGCTATTCATGTGTGGATGGTGTGAACCCACGCTGCATGGGTCTGTTGCATGGAGCTCATCATTCTGCACATTCTGATGCAGACAGTGCGTGATTCTGACACTTGAGAAGTGAGTTACGGCCAAAACTATGGTTTTAGGCCAGTTTGAGCAAATACAAAAACACCGCCGTCCCTAGCGGCTCTAGGCGGCCAGAAACTATGTAGGCTGATTGTTGCTCAGTTGTGAACTTACTCTGCATGTGTTAACTAATGGAAGCACATTTGACACTGTGTCGTGTCATCTAGCCAAACCCTTGTCGTTTCGCGTCCGACCTCTGTTGATGCCGCGAGCTGAATGTGCGCTGACACGTAGTCAGTGGCAAGCGTGCTAGGAAGCTTCCTAGAATCTTCTCAGTAGAAGGGTGACCTGGTAATATTATTTCTCTTTTCAAAGGTTTAGCAGTTGATTTCGTGGATGCACATGTAATTCACGTTCGCACGTTACAGCGTACCGTGTGACGACAACAGTGTAATTACCTATGTACTGAATAATCGTCGATTGAGCGTGGTTCTTTTGCTATTTTTTTGGGGGTATGTCATCCTCCCCAACATTGTTATGTTTCCATCGGGTTTCTGATATTCCACTGACCAAGCATGTGCATGGCCATTTATCAACGTCAACATTATCCTCGTCAGCATCGCAACACCACTTGCTCAAGCCTGGGAGAAGAGCTAGCTAGCACTCATGCACTGACATCCATACGTGTTGCTGAACCTAACACTTGCCTGGCCAGCTCAACAAGTGGTATGCGGGCCAATTAGACTGCACCGATGAATGCTTGACGATTTACCTTCTTGCAAGTGCGACCGCACCCTATGGATAGGGGTTGTTTCCATGTCACTGTCACATCCTTGCAACCGCCATTCGCCATGGAAATGCGAAAGGGTACGAGAAAGGATGGTCTCAAATCCGTTCTGCCGGACGACAAAGATGTGCATAAGGATACCAGACTGTGTGTTTGAAGGAACATATCGGCGGACATGTCCTTCATCCTACGCGTTGACCCATCCTCCGCTCGTCGGAGTAGAGGACGCGATGTTTTGGCAGGGTCCCGCTGAGCTTGATCTAGTCTCTTTCATTCTTGCATTTTCGTCGTTGATGCCATCACCGTTGCCTCCAACCATGCCGCTTCTGCAGCTGGCTCCCACGTGAGCCCGAGATGGTGGACCAAGTCGCAGAGCACACCGGTAAGCCTAATCACAAGGGTACATGGGACATATAGGTTGCCATTTTTTGTACAAAATACTCGCTATTTTAGATGGCTTCCCAACTACACATGTGGCGTCTTGCCACGCGACCAAGTCCTGATGAGAATGATCCGTCCCCCGCTTGGAATCCAGCACCGCAGTGGTGCCCAGATAACCCACCTCCAAACGACACAACAAGCGCGTTTCACGATGTCATGTATTGGTTGAAGGGGGGTTGGAACGATGACTGGTGGTCCTGACGGTTGGACGAGTGGGATGCCCTCCCACAGAAAAAACCCCATGATAGACCACCTTGTGCTCCCAGGTCCCCCCATGTCCGCGAAGACGGACCGGCTAGGTTTAGCATGGGGCGTCGTCGCGTCCTGTCCCTGTCACATGGCCACCTCGGTCACTCTTACCTTGTGTCTCAAGTGTTCATTGTCTTTGTTCTGCTTGTGAAGAAGATAACCAAGTGGTTAGAAGTACACTTTTGTAACCTTGTTGACAAATATCTTTTGTTTCATGTTATGCACTTCCATGGACAAGAGATTCCGACGAAGAACCATGTCAAAGTCTGAAGAAGCTAAAGGAGATGCCGAAGGAGCCAAAAGAGGGCATGTTTCTCGATAACATGGACACGGCTTGTGCATTTGTGGAGGATAACGTGGTGGACAATTGCTTTGGTCTCAAGTGGGTTCGCAGTGAGCATGCAAGAATCCACCTTACATGCGTGAAAGCCAGGATCAAGGGGTATGCCTGGGTCCTTCAGAGCTGTGTGATGAGCAAGTTTGGACATGTGACCGTGTCCCACTATGCCAAGGGACACAAGTGTGTCCCTAGCATTGGCCGCAGAAATCCCACGCGGTAGATGGGGTGGGTGGCATGCAAAACCTTGGAGGCCCTGCAACGTGACCCGATGGCATCAACCGGAACCCTGCGTCAAGTTCTGCATTGGAGGACCGGCGTGAATGTGTCAAACAACATTTTGTACCGCGCGAAGACAGGGGCCCAAACAAAATTCATGGGCAAATAGACCAACACGTGGAGCCTCTTTCCCTCCTACGTGAAAGAGGTAGGTTACGATTTTTTTTTTGTAGTGAAGTTTAACCCCTTGCTCTATCCCTACTACTCCTTTGTGAGCATCTACCCCTTTATACAGCAACTGTTTTGCACCCGTCGAACCTAGACAGCAGATGTGAAGACCGCGCTGGCACCTGCACAAGCGGACGGACTCCTCCACTACTTCGCAATGACACGTAAGTACATTGTGACGGAGGAGGGCCCCAACACAGCAATGGTGTAGGGACCAACAAACCATCCGGGATAGGTGGACTTGGTCACGAAGTCTTGCAGTTGTGGCAGGTGGAAGTAGTTTGGCTTGCCTTGTGAGCATGTGTGCGCTTCTTTTCTCGCCAAGTGCATCAACGCAAAGAACCTGGCTGAACCTGGTCTCACCCGCATGGCGTTCCGTCAGGCATGCAACAACCCCCTCCTCTCGCCAGTTGTGAAGAAGATATAGCCAGTCCAACCCCCGTGGCTCCAATTGAGACCTCGACGTGGGAAGGGCCGTCCACGTAGTGCACGGAAAGAACAGGAGACATGGCGCAAGAAGAACTTCATTCGCCCACGCTGTGGGCAAAAGGAGCATACCAAGACCCGGTGCAAAAACTCACCCGCACCAAGCCTTGCACAGGTTGCAGCACAGTATGATGGAGGTCTGGCTACAGCTGCAGTCCACGATGCAGCCGCCTTGGACGCATGTGCTAATGCCTCCATGCGTGTGGATCCACCACTTGCAGAGTATGCCGGTGGTGACATGGAGTACGACCCCGAGGCTTTGCCTCCGGATAACCCAGATGATGAGGATTATGGTTTTGAAAGTGATGACTCTAATGCATACTCCCCTCATATTTGTGATGATGGTGAGATGGTGATGCAGGATGAGCACACCCATCAGTTGGATGAGGAGGAGAGGGAGTGGCAAGAGTCGTACGAAGAAGAGCCAGAGGAGGCAGAGTGAGGTGAGCCTCTGCATTCATTGTGTTATTCATATTCATACTCTTCTTTCATTGCCTCTTTGTCCCTTGCCTTGGTCAACTAATGGATGGGTTTGGTTTGTTTTGTGTAGGATAGACTATGCTGGACCCTGGAGATTGAGCAGACCATTTGTTATTGCGGCTCATAATTCAGAAGAAAGGGGGGGGG
>SZWC01006288.1:99284-121855 GCA_023375785.1 Penium margaritaceum | reverse complement strand
GAGAGCAGCGTCGCTGTACCGTGCGAATATGTCGGTGTACTCCAGGCGAACTCCGAGCATGATCGTCCGAAGTGCCCACAGCTGTGTGCCCCCTGAGGTCCCCAGACGCGTGTAGATACGCATGGCGCGTCGCCAGTAATCCGCCGCAGGCTCCGCTGGTCCCTGACGGAGCGAGTGGAAAGCACGAATGTGTGACGCACGCGTGGCGTGCGTCTCTGCGGCCAGTAGGGACAACGCCAGATCCCAGCCTCCACGCGGATCAGCTCCGGTGCCTGTGCCAGCCTCGCCGAGGAAGGGGCGGAAGTCAACGACAGTCTCGCGTGGCATGGCGTAGAGAAGTCCTCGCATGGCCCTGGCTGCTGTCAGCACCTGTGCTGGATCTGTAGGCTGGTATGGGCTGTGGTAGTAAGGCCACACTCCCTCGGAAGTGGCCCACACCTGAAACAGGATCTCCCAGCAGTCAAATCCATCCTCGCTGATGTACCGTGGAGGTGGTGCCTCAAAGTCCTTTGGCTGCCGCTCCGTGGGGAGAGCAACCGCAGGCTGAGGAGGGCGAGAGACGGGGAAGACTCCTGGAAGGGGGTGATCACCGGGGAAGTCAGGTGACGGTCGTATCGGGGACACGGGTGGAGGTCGGATACCCGTATGCAGCTGACGGAGGCGGTCCTGTAGGAGACGAATCTCCCGCTCCTGGGAGTCATCCTCGAAGCCTGGCATGAATGGCTCGTCGTCAAGGAGGTCCGCAGGTGGTGGGGAAACCACACCAGGAGGTGAATCAGGCGGGGCACCTGTCACGGGCACCTGAGCCGAGTGCTGGGTGGAGGCCGCAACGCCAGCAGCTCCCACAGAAATCCGCGGAGGAGCCGTGGACTGAGCGCGTAGGAGCTCAGTCAGCGTGCGGATCGCGTCAGTCTGCTCTCGCTGCAGACGATGCATCTCCTCCTGCTGGCTGCGCAGGTCCTCAATGGCCTGTGAGCGAGGGCTCAATACTCCTGAAGAAGAGGGGGAGGGATCACCTGGTCCCTTGTCCTTGTCGTCGGGCGAACTCATGTCGCCGCTCACTATGGGACGACGGGTCAAGTTTGCCAAATTTCAAAACCGTCTGCGTTTCTCGGGGAGTTGAAACGCTGGCAACTTTTGACTTTCGGGTTGAAAATTTGGCTAAGTGTAATGCTGATGTCAGCAAGTGGTTCCTGACGTCAGCACGACTTGATGACGTCAGCAATCAACAATGCTGATGTCAGCTCGTCCCCTTCCCTTTTCTTTTGGTCACAGTTCTGCCGCTGTGCGGTGGCGCGCGGCAGCTCCGCGGAAGCTGCGCAGCAGCTTCCGCCCAGCTGCTGCTGCAGCTGTGCTGTCAGCTGCAGCGGCAGCTGCGTAGCTGCGTGTGCAGCGGTGGCAGCAGCGGCTGCGCTGCTGCTGCTGCTGCTGCTGCTGCGCGCGGCGGCTGCTGCTGTGCGCGGCGCTGCTGGTACGCGCTGCAGCTGCTGCTGGCTGCCGCCGCCGCGCGCTGCTGGTGGCTGCCGCCGCCGCGCGCTGCTGCTGCTGCCACTGCTGCGCTGCTGCTACCACCGCGACTGCCGCTGCTGCTACTGTGCCGCTGCCGCTGCTGCGCTGCTGCTGCCGACGCTGCTGCTGCGCTGCTGCTGCCGCCGCTACTGCCACGCTGCTGTGGCGGCCGCTGGTGCTGCGCTGCTGCTGCGCTGCTGCCGCTGCCGCCTCTGCTGCTCGGCTCTACTGCTGCGGCTGTGGAGGGAGGGGCGGCTGCACGCACCGCAGCCACCACACACCTCTGCGTGGCGGTACGCGCCGCTGCTGCTGCCTCAGCAGCTGCGATCTCACGTGGTGGGTGGAGTACGTGGACGGCGACCGGCCGTCTCCAACAGGTCCCAGAAGGTCTGCTGCAGCGGTGACTCTCACTGCTGCTGCTCTGCTGCGTCTCTGCTGTGCAGCTCAGTGAGAACTGTCTCACTGCTCTGATACCATGAGAAAGTGCGTGGAAGCTTCCTAGCAACACAGCCGTTGACCGGGCGTCAGTGCCTGGTCAGACGGTGACGACAGTCACAGGTCGTACACACAACGGCAAGGGTTTGGCTAGGAGACACAAGGCACAGTGTCAGAATGCTTCAATATAGCATATGCAGAGAGAAATGACAACTGACAGGGCATAAATACCTGCCGCGGCGCACGGCGGGTGTCGCACGCGGCAGTCCAAGAGCTGTCCTAAAACCGGCCCAAAACCACTGTTTTGGCCGTAACTCTGCGCACACATGTCAGAATCCTACGCCGTCTGAACCTAGACGTGCAGAATCAAAAGATGGACGCACCGACTGGTCACATGCATGCATCCATCGACTGACAGCGAGTATACAATGCAAAAACATGCAAATGGGCCTCATGCCCAGTCCGCCGAAAGGCGCCTGCAAGACGTAGAAGGCACAGCAAGGAGTCCCGGTGACATCTGGGGCTCTGGAACAGTGGTCGGTCAGCTCTAGGTGGGTAGTCCGCCGCCTGTCGTCGCGCCGGTGTCACCAGGGCCGCCTGCCTCAGGGATCTGCACGAGTATGGACACGGCCGAGTGGTCACAGTAAACTGTACAGGAACGGCACAAAGCACAACAGTCCGCTGGGTCATCATTCAGGGCGGCCTGCCCCTCAGGGGTCATGGGCGTGGAGGCCGTGCGGACGGCCGCGAGGAGGTCGGCAAAGCGCTCCCCCACGGTCTCTGCGTAGCGTCCCTGATGGACACGGAGTGTGCGACGAACACGGTCGCGCACGATCTCCATCCCCAAAAAGACAGAGGCCTCACCAAGATCCTTCATCTTGTAGGCCGAGGAGAGAACGGCCTTGGCAGCATTCACTGCTCCCAGGTCAGGCGAGGCGATCAGAAGATCGTCCACATAGACAAGGATGTCAGCGAGCGGTGCTGTGGAGTGTGAGATGAACAGGGATGGGTCAGCATCACTCTGAACGTACCCAGCGCGTCTCAGCGTGCCGGTGATCTCCTGGTTCCAGCAGCGCGGTGACTGCTTCAGGCCGTACAATGCCTTCCGCAGCCGGTACACGCGACCGGTACCATCCTCAAAGCCAGGTGGCTTGACCATGTAAATCTCCTCCTCAAGATCCCCATTTAGGAAGGCGTTATTGACATCCATCTAATGGAGTTCCCAGTCGTACTGTGCCACCTGGCTCAGCAACGTGAGTGTGGTAGTCATCCGCCCAACTGGGGCAAAGGTCTCGGTGTAGTCCACACCAGGGACCTGAGAGAAGCCCTTTGCTGTCAGGCACGCCTTGTAGCGCTCCACAGTGCCGTCTGGCTTAAGCTTCTTGCGTAGAATCCACTTGGCCTTGATGGCCTTGCGGTTCTTTGGCAAGTCCACCAGCTCAAATACGCTGTGCTTGCGGATGGCATCAAGCTCAGCCTGGTAGGCAGTGCGCCACTGCTCAACATCAGGGGCCGACAAGGCCTCAGGCAGACTGGTGGGATCGGGAGCCAGCACTGGTGCACTCCGTGTAGCCAGGGCATATGCTGCAGAGGGAGGGTCGATCGTCACCATGGACTCAGTGGCGTCACGAGCAAGACCGCGCTCATGAGCAAGTAGTGCCGCACCAGTGGCACAGCCAGGGTGAACCTCAGCAAGGCCGCGCGCACTCAGGCCGAGGACCTTTGTGCCCGGATCACCGCTGGCGACGCTGCGCATGGGGCGCGGGCGAAGACGTCCGCCGGGTGCCCGTGTGTAGGGGTCCGACGGGGCAGGAGCAGTGGGCGCTGCTGACTCACATGCCGGTGTGGACTGCACGGTAGGCGTGCCACTTGAGGCTGGCGTGGCATCACCAGTTGGGGTCAGGCCCACGGCAGACGCAGGCGCGTCTGTGACCGGAGACAGGGACATCTCAGCGCCAGACACGGATGCGGACGCAGGATCAGACTGAGCTTCAGACGTAGAAGCAGACGCAGGGTCAGACTCAGTCTCAGACGCGGAAACAGACGCAGGATCAGGCAGAGCCGCAGACGCGGAGGCAGACTCGGACGCAGACGCGGACACGGGCGAGCGCGAAGAGTCAGGGGTAGAGGAGCGAGCCACAGACGGGGCGGGGCTGGGAGTGCCGGTGGGCACAACCGCTGGGGACAGCCCCGGGGATGCCGGCGACGGAGTGACCGCACTGGACGGGGGCACTGTGCCAACCGGACCAGGAGCCTCCCCCACACGACGGGGACCGGAACACCCAGGGGCATGAGCAGCACGCAGAGTGTGGATGCGAGCAAGGTCGCGGAAGGCGAGATGCTCGAAGAAGAGAGCGTCACGAGACTCCACGATGCGGCGGCGCTCGGGGTCCCAGAACCGCCAGGCCTTTGACCGCGGGGCGACGCCAACGAAGGCGCAGAGGCGGCCCCGCGGAGAGAGCTTGCTCCCCTGCTGCTCCGGCGTGAACCAGACGCAGGCAAGGGAGCCCCAGACACGGGCGAGGCGTAGGTCCACTCGACGCCCAGACCACAACTCGTAGGGCGTGCGGTGACCTGGGAGAGGACCGTGGGGAATGCGGTTCCACACCCAGGTCATGTATGCCATGCCCTCAAAGGCAAAGGCCTCAGGCATGGCACTGTCGGCGCGCATGGCGCGGACCGCATCCTCCATGGTGCGGTTCCAGCGCTCGGAGACACCGTTCTACTGGGGGGTGGCGGGAGCAGAGAGGTTGTGAAAGACACCGAGCTCGGTGAAGGAGCGTGCCATGTCACCGAGGTACTCGTCGCCACGGTCTGAGCGAAAGGTCTGAAGGCGGTGGGGAGACTGGCGTTCGGCCATGACCAGCCAGATGCGGACCGCAATGGCTGCATCGCTCTTCTGACGCAGGCTGTAGACCCAGCGCATGCGCGTGAATTCATCAGTCAACGTCAGGACGTAGCGACCGCGGTCTTCCTGAAACTCGACAGGGAGCGGGCCCATGAGGTTGGAGTGGACAAGCTCCAGGGGCCGACGAGCCCTGGAGACAGACGCAGGATAAGTAGACCGGTGCATTTTCCCCTCAGCACAGGCCAGACAGTCGGTCGTGGGCGGCGCCTCGAAGGACGCTGCATCAAGACCAAGAGCAGGCTGAGTGCGGATCAGCCTATCAACAGCCCCCAGGTGCACATGACAAAGACGTCGATGCAGGTGGCGGTGGTGTTCGGGGGACAGAGCACCAGCGACGAAAACACGGGCAGCGGAAGAGGGAGGCAAAGGGGGTGCACTCGCAGAGCACCCAACAATGTGATACAGATCATCGACGACCGTCCCACTCAGGACGGTCTCCTTGGTGTCGCGCACAAAGATGCGAGCATCGGCAGCCGTGTGCGTGACACCGAGGCCCATCTTGGTGCAAGCACGGACAGACAGCAGGCTGAGTTCCAGATCAGGGACAAAAAGGACGTCGGAGATGTATACGGGACCAGCTGGCCCGGTGAACTGCACAACCCCAACACCCTGGACAGGGACCTCATGGCCTGCTGCAGTGCGAACAGAGCGAACAGCGCCAACGGGATGCAAGATGACAAAGGCGTCACGACGACACGTCATGTGATGGGTGGCACCAGAGTCCATGACCCATGTGGCATCTGTGACCCGTGTACAAGGGGCAACGTGGCACTCGGCGACGGAACAAGGCGCGACAGCGGGCCACTCGGCAGGCGATGCGGCAAGACGAGCAACGGAGCGAACATGAGACGCATGCAACCAAGACGTGTCATCGGGTCCGTCACGCGCACACGGCTGGGCATGGGGACCACCACAGACATCATCACGCAACGACACAGACAGTCCACAGGCAGTAGGACCCCTCGAATCAGTCAACTCACTCGCACCTCCCTGAGATGAGCGCAGGGCGAGAAGCTGGTGAAGCTCGGCGATCGTCCTGTCACGCTCGGCGAGCGCCTGGTCGCGAGGATCAGCGGAGGAGCCTGTTGTGGCGGCGGACTCCTCTGGGACGGCTGCGGTAGTGGCGGCCGAGCGGGCGGTCGCACCGGACGTCTGGCGCATGCACGCCTCGTGCGCCTGCTACAGCCCACGGGTGACCTTGGCCCAATCCAGTGGGCGTCCTGTTAGGCGAGTGCAGTCGGGATAGTGATGGTCGCCACCGCAGTTGAAGCACACGAGGCGACGTCCCGTCGTGCTGCTAGAGCCGCTGCTGCTGCTGCTCCCGCCGCTGCTGCTGCGGCTGACATTGCCAGTGCTGGTTTCGTTGCTGGTCCCGCCGCTGGAACCACCACCCGACGCTCTGCGACCCTTCTTCCCCTGTGCTGGAGCAACCGTTGCTGTAGACGGAGGGGAGGGTAACGCGGCGGCAACTGCAGCTGAAGTGGTGTTGCGGCGAGCGCGGTTCGCGATGTCCATGCCTGCCACATCCAGAAAGTGGAGAGTGGCACAACGCAGCAGGGTCTCGTTGCTCGCCATGTCACGAAGCAGCGTCTGGTCAAAGTTGCTGAAGACGCGCGCGTAGTTGGGGTGGATGCCGTAGAGGATGATCTGGAGGGCGGCGTATTGCGCAGGAGCGTCGTCCCCAAGATCCTCGTACAACTGGATCGCCCGGCGCCAGTAGTCGGCTGCAGACTCCTGAGCAGTCTGGCAGAGGGAGTTGAAGTCGGCGAGACGCTGGGACGTCAAAGCCAAAGTGGCGTCCTCAAACAGAATGACGGCCAGTGCCCATGCCGCACAAGGGCTAGCACCTGATTCGGTCAGCGAATCGCCAAGGAACCGACTGAAGTCCTTGGTGAAGTCCGGGGCGGCCTTCATCAGGCCGGAAGCTGCGCGGACTGCCATGTGTGTCTGAGCGGGGTCAGATGCCTGATATGGTGCGAGGTAGTAGGGGAGGACTCCCTCGCTCATGGCCCACATGCGAAAGCGTGGCTCCCAGGACTTGAAGTCGTTCCCAGTCCGGAAGGCGGGCGGGTCTGACTCAAACCACTTGGGTGGCTTGACCGTCGGCAGGGCAACGGCCGAAGCCACTGCGGGGCCAGGCATCGAGGAGGCAATTCCCTTACCCAGGCGGGCCCGCAGAGCCAGCTCCTCAAAGCTCAGTGGGCGGCGAGATGAGCTCGGGTCAGAGTTGGAGCTGGAGTTGGTGCCCTGGAGGGCTGCATTGGCCTCACGCGCTCTGCGACGCGCCTCCAGGCGGATGAGGCGCGCTCGGAGCACCTCTTCCTCGCCCTCCTCATCGGAGTCGGAGAGGTTCTCCGCAACTTCATCACCATTACCGCCGTGGGCAAGGTGGTCCTCGCTCGGGTCAGTCGACGGACGCTACTGCTGCTGCTGGGGCAGCAAGCCCCTGATCATATCCTGTAGTTCGGCAACCTGCCTCGTCAAGGTATCGTGGCTCTCCGCCTGTAGGTCCGCCAGCGCACTTGGCACGCCAGTGTCGTCGGGCTCGGCGGCCGCTGCTGCTGTTGCTGTAGCGGCGGCTGCTGGTGTTGTGGAGGCGGCTGCTGCTGTCGCTGCTGCTGCTGCTGTAGTGGCTGCTGCTGTTGCTGCCGATGTGGTGATGATGGCGGTGGTCGACGCTGACCGCTGACGGCGCTGCCCTCGGCAGCTGCATCGACGGCTATACTGGGGGAGGTTAGCTTCGGCATGGCGACCAGTTTCCTCCCTGTTTCCCCTTCCGCGCAACTCCTCCGCGGGGCGTCTCCGCAGAACCTCCCCTCCCGCGGAACTCCTCCGCGGAACGGCTCCGCGGATCCCTTCCGCGGTGAACCTCACCGCGGAAGCTCACCGCGGATTACCGCGGATCACCGCAGATTACCGCGGATGACCGCGGAGTACCGCGGTTTACCGCGGTTCACCGTCAATGACCGCGGTCACCGCGGTCACGCAGGTGCAGAATACGGCGGGCTGCTGGGTCCGCGGTCGACACGTTCCGCACCCGCAGCTCCGCGGTCGCAGGTCCGCGGCGAGCAGCGCCGATGTTTTCCGGAACGACCGCGGAGGTGGAGCTGCGTGGAGGTGGAGCTGCGGCGGAGCTGCGCGGATCCGCGGAACACCGCGGATCTGGACTGGCAACGTCACCGTGAGGTGGCGAATGAGGAACACCGAGTGCCTCCGCGGCACTCGAAGCATGTTCCGACGCGGTCGCGCGGTTGCCGCGCCCGCCGCGGATGCTTTGTCACCGCGGAGCACCACGGAACGACCACGGAGTGACCGCGAATCGACCGCGGAACGACCGCGGATTGACCGCGGATTTTATAAAAAGCGATCGAAGTGGTGGTGGGCCCTCCAAGGACCTCCCGCCGAGACCGTGGGCACTGCTGCTGCTGCTCCTCAAGGCAACGGCTGCGGTTGCTCACGACTTCTTCAGCTGCTGCGTCTCTGCTGCGCAGCTATGCGAGCACTGGCTCGCTGCTCTGATACCATGAGAGACAGCTCCTAGCAATGCTGTCGCTAGCGTGGCAACGCAAGCCAGCTAGCTAACTCACTAGCACACACAGGTGGAGGTGAGAACAGCAAGGTGTTGGCTAGGGACACAAACACAAGTGTCAGAAGCTGCAAATGTTTGAAATGTGCAGAGAGAGGTGACAACTGAGGTCTGGCCAACCTAAATAGTGCCACGGACCTAGTGGATGCACACACACACATGGCGCACAACGGCGCTATTTTTCTAGCAGGACAAAACAGTGGCAAAACACTGTTTTGGTCACAATTCCCTGCAGATACGTCAGAACGACGAGCTGTTTGAACCAGAACGGCCACGTCGACGAGATCTACATTCTGATAGGCTGCACGCCTACGTGCTCTGACACAGCACGAGTCTACAAAATACGGAAGTCTTCTGGGCGCCCGTCGCCACCGGCTGTCAGCCTGCTGCCGCCGTCGCCAGTCTCAGGGATCTGCACGTGAATGGACATGAGCGACGGGCGGCGGACTACCAGCTTGGAGCCGGCCGACTACCGTTCCAGAGCCCCGGACACTGCCGGGACTCCCTGTTGTTTTTCTGCAGCCTGCAGGAGACTTTTCGGCGGACTGGCTACGAGCCCCATTTGCATGTTTTTGAATTTTGTGTTTACCGTCTGATGATGGATGCATGCATGTGACCAGTCTTAGCGTCCGTCTTGCGATCCTGCACGTCTAGGTTCAAACGGCGTAGCAGTCTGACATGTGTGCGCAGAGTTATGGCCAAAACAGTGGTTTTGGGCCGGTTTTAGGACAGCTCTTGGACGGCCGCGTGCCACACCCGCTGTGCGCCGCGGCAGGTATTTAGGCCATGGACCTGTCATTTGTTATCTCTCTCTGCAAATGCTATTGAAGCATTCAGACACTTTGCCTTGTGTCCCCTAGCCAAACTCTTGCCGTTGAGTATATGACTTATGACTGTCGTCACCGTCTGATCAGGCACTAACGCCTGGTCAACGGGAGTGTTCCTAGGAAGCTTCCTTGCATCTTCTCATGGTATTAGAGCAGTGAGACAGTTCTCACTGAGCTGCGCATCAGAGACGCAGCAGAGCAGCAGTAGTGAGAGTCACCGCTACAGCAGATCCACTAGGGCCTGTCGAAGACAGCCGGTCGCCGTCGACACAACCCACACCCATCACGTGAGACCGTAGTAGCGGCGTTGCCACTGTGCCAGCAGCAGCATAGCAGCAGAGCAGCAGCAGCAGCAGTGGCATCAGCAACGCCGTAGCAATAGCTACAGCAGCGCGTGGCTGCTGCAGCGAGTGCAGCCGCCGTCCGCAGTCGCAGCGGCGGCCGCGGCAACAGCAGCGAGCGGCGGCAGCGGCGGCAGCAGCAGAGCAGCAGCAGCGGCAGCAATAACAGCGCAGCAGTAGCAGCAGCGACAGCCGCGGCGGCAGCAGCAGAGCAGCAGTAGTTGCAGCAACAGCAGGGCAGCAGCAGCAGCAGCGTGTGGCGGCAGCAGTGGCAGCGAGCAGCAGTCGCAGCGCGCAGCAGCAGCAGCGGCATTGCGCAGCCGCTGCTGCCACCGCTGCGCACGCAGCCACGCACCTGCTGCTGCAGCTGACAACACAGCTGCAGCAGCAGCTGTGCGGAAGCTGCTACGCAGCTTCCGCGCAGCCGCCGCGGAGCGGCTGCACGCGTGCGCAGAACCGCGAGAGAAGAAAAAAAAATGAAAAAAGGGAATCGAGCTGATGTCAGCATTTTTGCTTGCTGACGTCATCAGGTCGTGCTGACATCAGCAACCACCTGCTGACGTCAGCACCACACTTAGCCAAATTTTTGGCCGGAAAGTCAAAAATTGCGAGCGTCTGAACTCCTTGAGAAAAGCTGACGCTTTTGCAATCCGACAAACTTGATCTGTCGACCCATACTGATAGGCGACATGGACTCGTCGGACAAGGGGAAGGCGACAGGTGATCCCTCCTCCTCCTCTTCTGGGTCCTGAGCCCACGCTTGTAGGCCATTGAGGACCTGCGGAGCCAGCAGGCTGAGATGCGTCACCTACAGCGGGAGTAGACTGATGCCATCCGTACGCTGACTGAGCTTCTGCGTGGCCAGTCCACAGTCCCACGACAGGTTTCCGAGGGAGCTGCCGGCGTCGCGGTCTCAGGAACCTGTTACAGGAGCTCGACCTGGCACACCACCTTCTGACCTCCTGGATGATGATCCATTGATGCCAGGCATGACGGACGACTCCCCGGATCATGAGATTCGAGTTCTTCATAAGCGCCTCCGTCAGCTGCAGACGGGCACCAGATCTCCTCGGATTCCTACGGTGCGATCGACACCCGACTATCTCGGCGACTATCCCCTTCCAGGAGTCTTCCCCGTCCCTCGTCCCCCTCGACCTGCGGTTGCTCTCCCCACGGAGCGGCAACCCAAGGACTTTGAGACACCACCTCCACGGTACATCACTGAGGACGGCTTCGACTGGTGGGAGATCCTCTTTCAGCTTTGGGCTACCTCAGAGGGCGTGTGGCCCTACTACCATAGCCTGTATCAGCCTACAGACCCAGCGCAGGTGCTGACAGTAGCCAGTGCGATGCGCGGACTCCTCTATGCCATGCCACGCGAGACCATTGTCGACTTCCGCCCCTTCCTTGGTGAGCCCGGCACAGGCACCAGCGCCAATACCCGCGGAGGTTGGGATCTGGCCTTATCCCTGCAGGCCGTAGAGACGCACGCCACCCGTGCAGCACAGATTCGTGCCTTCCACTCTCTCCGTCAGGGGCCTGCAGAGCCTGCAGCCGATTAGTGGCGACGCGCCATGCGCATCTACACGCGCCTTGGGACCTCCGGAGGCACACAACTGTGGGCGCTCTGTACGATGATGCTCGGAGTTCGCCTTGAGTATACTGACATCTTCACACGGTACAGCGACGCTGTCATCGAGCCCTTCTCAGCCACTCTGCAGCTTCTCCCTTGGGCGCATCAGCTCTTCCTTCAGGTGACTTCCGCCCGCAAGGTAGCCATGGCCCATCAGGAGACTTCCCTTGCTGTAGCAGTCGTCGCATCACCACCATCTTCCCTCCTACAGTCTCCTTCATCCTCCATCACATCCTCGTCTTCCTCCTCCTCTTCGGCCCCGCCCACACCCACTTAGACACAGGGTGTTGCAGCAGCAGCTCAGGGGAAGAAGAAGAAGGGGAAGCGTGGATCAGGTCTACAGCAGTCACAGCAGCAGTTGCCCTCCAGTGGTAGCAGTGGACGTTCTGTTCACTACTACAACTGTGGACGCGCCCATCGCTACACCGAGTGCCAGCAGCCGCTCGACTGGGCGCGGATTACTCGTGGGCTCCAGGCTGCACACGCCCTCCGTTCCATGTCCAGCACGTCCTCCTCGCCATCCTTTGGACGCGTGGCGACCACGACTACAGCTGTTCCCGCTTCTTCACCGGCGAGTAGCAGCGACCCGGACCCACGCGACCGCACCATTGCTGAGCTCCGACACCTTCTGGCGCTCCGGTTTCAGGGAGGTGCGAGTGTGTTGTCATCGTCGGGTGGTCCATAGACTGTCTGTCCATCCGCTCCTGTGACTCGTGATGACACGTCTGGGGGAGCACAGTCAGCATGTGATGATGATGGGCCTGACTGCACTGATTGGGTTCATGAGTCTCATCTTTGTGTCCTGCGTCATTCCTCCCCACTGACGGCTCAACGTCCCTCTGATGCCGAGTGTTCCGTTGCCCGTTGTACAGTGACGTCCACCAGTCGTGACTCCAGTGGCACCTGGATCATTGATTTTGGTGCCATTCATCACATGACGTGTCGTCGTAGTGATTTTGTTGTTCTCGGTCCTGTCACGTCTGTCCGTTCTGTCCGTACAGGCTCTAGTCAGTCCTTGCCAGTCCATGGTGTTGGGGTTTTATGTTTCGACGGTCCGTCTGGCCCCTTGTATCTTTCTGACGTGTTGTTTGTGCCCGATCTTGAGCTCAGCCTGCTTTCTGTGCGTGCCTACACACTGATGGGTCTCTCTGTGGAGCATAACGCAGACTCAGCGACTGTGACTGCCGCTTACACTCGCATTGTTGTCCTTTGTACCTCTGTCATCGATGATCTGCATCGCGTCTCTCGTACCTCCTCCCCTTGCTCCCCTTCCTCCTCTGCTCGGGTTTTTTTCACTGGTGCTCTGCCTCCGGAACACCAGCGGTTGCTTCATCGCCGTCTGTGTCCCGTGGGCTCCGATACTGTGTCGAAGCTCATTCAGACACGACCAGCTCTCGGTCTTGACGCGGCCTCTTTCGAGAAGCCACCCAAGACCGACTGTCTCTTTTGCGCTCAGGGGAAGATGCACCGATGCACCTACCCTGACTTTCGTTCCCGAGTGCTTCGACCTCTTGAGTTAGTTCACTCAGACCTTCTCGGTCCTCTTCCGGTCGAGTCCCTATGTGATCAGGATCGGTATGTTCTGACTCTGACTGATGACTTTACCCGGATGCGGTGGATGTACAGCCTGCGTCAGAAGAGCGACGCCGCCCTTGCGGTTCGACTCTGACTAGTGATGGCTGAGCTTCAGTCACGTCACACGCTGCATACTTTCCGCTCGGATCGCGGCGGTGAGTTCCTTGGCGAGATGGACGAATTCTTTGCCGAGCACGGGATTTTTCACCAGGTCTCCGCTCCTGCTACCCCTGAGCAGAACAATTTTTTCGAGCGCTGGAACCGCACCATGGAGGATGCGGTCCGTGCTATGCGGTCTGAGTGCGGTCTCCCTGAGTCCTTCATTTTTTAGGGCTTCGCCTACATGACGTGGATCTGGAACCGCCTCCCACACGGTCCGCTTCCGGACCACATTACACCGTATGAGCTCTGGTTTGGACATCGTGCTGACCTTCGTCTCGCTCGCGTCTGGGGATCCTTGGCCTCCGTGTGGTACACCGAGGACCAGCAAGGGTCCAAGGTCTCACCTCAGGGCCGCTTGTGTGCCTTCTTAGGCATTTCCCCGCGGTCGAAGGCTTGGCGCTTCTGGGACCCTACTCGTTGTCACGTCATTGAGTCCCGCGACGCGCTCTTTTTCGAGTCCCTCACCTACCGTGATTTGACTTCGATCACGACACTCTCCGCCACCCATGTTCCTACCTGTGAGGGTTCTCGGCAGATGGGGGAGACTTCTACGCCAGCGAGCACCTCTCATCAGGCTGATGTGTCCGTTCGAGCCCCCTTCACCTCTCGGTCTACGGCCCTTAATGACCCGGCGATCATCGCTGTCGGTCTAGAGACCTCGCCCGTACAGCATGTTTCACACCCCACAGCCTGTGTCCCTGCTTCAGCTCCCGCGCCTACTTCCGCGCTAGCACCTGCGTCAGCCGGCACTCCTGTTTCTGTGTCTGGTCCAGTCTCACCTACTCCCGTACCTGCGTCTGCTGGCACTCCTGCCTCTGTGTCAGGTCCAGTCTTGCCTGCTCCTGCTGTAACATCCAGTCTCGTGTCCCCCACACACGCGTCTCCTCGCACGTCATCACCGGCTGCCTTGCCTCATCCCCCACCAGTTGTGGTCGTGCCTGTCCTTGAGCTTGCGGTGCGCCCCTCGAGCTCAGGGTACTCCCGTGAGCCTGGTGGCCGTCTTTGACCACTGGATTCTGGAGCTCAGCAAGCGTCAGGCCCCGCACCCAGGTGCCCCTCTCGCAGCATCGTGAGTGGTGACCCCGGCACAAAGGCCCTAGGCCTGAGTGTCCGCACTGAGCTCACAGAGGTACATCCAGCGTACCCCGTAGGGCACGATCTCATCACTCGCGAGTTCCATATCGCTTGTGATACAGCAGCTGATCTTGTAGTCGTCAGGCCTAGCACCGAGGCGTGTGCCCTTGCCACGCAGACCTCTCCCTCTGTGGCACCCGACCCGGGAACCCTGAGGGAAGCTCTCTCATGACAGGATGCTGACGCTCGGCGAGCTGCCTACGAGGATGAGCTTCACGATATCCGAGAGCATAGAGTCTACGAGCTTGTCGACCTTCCGTCTGGGAGGAAGGGTATTCAGGTCAAGTGGGTCTTTCGCGAGAAATTGAAGTCAGATGGCTCACTGGAACGCTACAAGGCCCGCTTGGTCGTCAAGGAGTACTCTAAGATTGAGGGCATCGATTACACTGACACTTTTGCCCCTGTCGGCCGCATGACCTCAGCTCGAGCTCTGTTTGGTGTAGTGGCTCAGCGTGATTGGGAACTGCACCAGATGGATGTGAACAATGCGTTCCTCCATGCTCTCTGGATGAGGAGATTTACGTGGCTCAGCCACCAGGCTTTGAGGACGGTGACAAGGTCTCGCGCTTGCGCAAGTCCTTGTACGGCCTCAAGCAGTCTCCGCGGTGTTGGAACTGGAAGATCACCAACACTTTGACTTGTGCAAGATATGTACAGAGCGGGGCAGATCCCTCTCTCTTCATCCTACGGACACCCGAGCGGTTCACCGCCATCCTGGTTTATGTCGATGACCTTCTGATCGCGTCTCCGTCCCTGGAGGCCGTGAAGGAGGCCAAGGCTGTCCTTCAGACTGCCTACAGGATGAAGGACCTCGGTCTTGCATCGGTGTTTCTTCGTATGGAGATCGTGCGAGATCGCAGGCGTCGGACACTGTCGCTGCATCAGGCCCGATACGCACGAGTCGTGGGGGAGCGTTTCAGCGATCACCTTGGTGCAGTGCCCACCGCTTCCACACCTCTTACACCAAATGGGCAGGATGCCCTGAAGGTGGATGATCCCACATAGGTGGGGGAGACAGTGGACATTACCTTGTACCTCCGTCTCATTGGATCTCTGATGTACCTGGCCACTACCACACGTCCTGACATCGCTTTCGGTGTCAACCTCCTCGCTCAGTTCTCGCAGGCTCCACGTGCCAGAGCCCTTCACGCGGCTGTGCGAGTGGTGCGGTACGTGGTCTCCACGCCGTACCTCAGACTCTGCTTTCGTCGGCAATGCTCGATGGTCCTTGACGGCTACACTGACAGCGACTGGGCCTGGAGCCCAGATGGACGCAGCCGTACTGGCTACGATTTCCTGCTCGGTGGTACCGCTCTGTCTTGGCGTAGCGGGAAGTAGGGCTGCATCACACGTAGCTCGTTGCAGGTAGAGTACGTTGCTTTGGACGCAGGAGTTGCTGAGGCGGTATGGCTGCAGCGCCTGTTTCTTGAGCTTGGTTAGTCAGTACCCGCCATTGTGCTTCGTTGCGACAACCAGAGTGCTCTCGCCATTGCTGAGAACTCCGGTGTCTTTCACGCTCGCACGAAGCACATTGCGGTTGAGCATCACTTTGTGCGTGATCTGGTGGAGCGACATGTGATCTCTGTCATGTGGGTTGGCACTGACATGCAGCGTGCTGATTTCTTGACGAAGGCACTAGCTCGCGGAAAGTTCCTGGTGGCCATTCGTTCCGTCGGGCTTCGCCCCATGCCTGAGGGTGGTTGAGTGTGGGATGTGTGTTTGTGTCTCATTTGTTTCCCACTCACTATTGTATTTATCCCAGTGCTGCACGTGTATGGACATGCGTAACATCGGGTCATGGGGGAGTGTTGTGATTTGTGACGTTCTTGTACAGTCTACTGTGACCACTCGGCCGTGTCCATACTCGTGCAGATCCCTGAGGCGGGCCCTGGTGACATCGGAGTGACGACGGGCGGCGGACTACCAGCTTGGAGCCGGCCGACTACCGTTCCAGAGCCCCGGACACTGCCGGGACTCCCTGCTGTTTTTCTGCAGCCTGCAGGAGTCTTTTCGGTGGACTGGCCATGAGCCCCATTTNCTTGTCCCAGTGCTGCACGTGTATGGACATGCGTACCATCGGGTCATGGGGGAGTGTTGTGATTTGTGACGTTCTTGTACAGTCTACTGTGACCACTCGGCCGTGTCCATACTCGTGCAGATCCCTGAGGCGGGCCCTGGTGACATCGGAGTGACGACGGGCGGCGGACTACCAGCTTGGAGCCGGCCGACTACCGTTCCAGAGCCCCGGACACTGCCGGGACTCCCTGCTGTTTTTCTGCAGCCTGCAGGAGTCTTTTCGGTGGACTGGCCATGAGCCCCATTTGCATGTTTTTGCATTGTGTGTTTACCGTCTGATGATGGATGCACACATGTGACCAGTCGTAGCGTCCGTCTTGCGATCCTGCACGTCTAGGTTCAGACGGCATTGCATTCTGACATGTGTGCGCAGAGTTATGGCCAAAACAGTGGTTTTGGGCCGGTTTTAGGATAGCTCTTGGACCGCTGCGTGCGACACCCGCTGTGCGCTGCGGCAGGTATTTAGGCCATGGACCTGTCATTTGTTATCTCTCTCTGAAAA
Organism: Penium margaritaceum; assembly: GCA_023375785.1. Classification (NCBI taxonomy): domain Eukaryota; kingdom Viridiplantae; phylum Streptophyta; class Zygnematophyceae; order Desmidiales; family Peniaceae; genus Penium; species Penium margaritaceum. Next base: position 105,167 of record SZWC01006288.1, on the reverse strand, counting down.
TGCTATTGAAGCATTCAGACACTTTGCCTTGTGTCCCCTAGCCAAACTCTTGCCGTTGAGTGTACGACTTATGATTGTGGTCAACGTCTAATCAGGCACTGACGCCTGGTCAACGCGAGTGTTGCTAGGAAGCTTCCTTGCATCTTCTCAACCCAGACGCCCGGTTACATGTTCCAGCGTCTCGGGAGGCCTAAACTTGCCTAGCTTGGCTTGCTGGTTATGCTAGTGTGTCACTGTAGAGTCTGAATGTGTTTGGGGTACATTGGATATTTTCCCGTCGGTCGAGACCCGGGCACACGGTTGACTGTTCCGGTGCCTCGGGAGACCTCCAGTGTGTGGTTTCATGTTCTGGGACATGTGTATCCCCCGTCCGTGGCTTTTGGTGCGGCGGGGATGACGGGGCCTGGTGGGCTAGCCGCCAGTCCCCAGTACATAAGCTCTTCGTAGGGCTCATTGTACTTCTCTTCTTGATTCTTAATTCATCTGTTCCAGAATTAGCCAAATCTTGGCGTTGCATTTCTCCCGCTCACCACCAGAGCTCATGTCTCTTCCAACATGGGCCTGCATGCCCTAGATGCATTTTAGCATGGTATTAGAGCGCAGGGGGGCGGTGTGAGCAACAAAGCAGCAGAACAGACTGGACACGCAGCTGAGGTGCGCCACGTGGTACCATGCAGGCATAAGAGTGCAAGAAGCAACAAACGTGCCTGCGACAGCAGTTTTCCTGTCTACAATCGCATCAAGGACGTTCTCCACTCAGGTTTTCAGTTAGAGCCGATTGCAAGACTGCAGGGTGCTACCGCAACTCCTGTTTAGGTGGCAGAAGCAGACAGCACCAACCGGCAGCAGCAACCCCACTCATTTTCTTCGGGTGGGCCGTGTGTGTTGTGAATGAACGCGGTAACCCGTGTGTCAGCGGCGTGCAAGTAGCCGGCACAAGCAGCGTGCAAGCAGCGTGCAAGCAGTCGGCACAAGTAGCGTGCAAGCAGCGCGCAAGCAGCCGGCACAAGCAGCGTGGCAGCCACGTGGAAACAGCTTGTTAGAGCATCCCACAACAGCGGCTTGCTGCATTAGCGTAGAGTAGCGGCATTCACTACACCTGCATTGCGCTGTCAGCGCCATCCCCGCGACAGCTGCAGCACGCAACAGCAGCAGCAGTAGCAGCGGAAACAGCGGCAGCAAGCAGCAGCGATGGCAGAAGAGCAAAAGCATCTGCAGCACGCAACAGCAGCAGGCAGCAGCGCGAGCAGCGAGTAGCAGCAACCGCATTGCACAACTTGCGCGCTTGCTAGCGACAACAGCAGCAGCAGCAACGTCGCGACTGCTACACCCGCCGACGCTCCGCTGAGTCGCTCCCTCTCTCGCTCTCCTCTTCCTCTATTGCTGCCTATTCTCTTGCTCGCCCCACAACCTCTTTCTCTCTCTCTCTCTCGCTCTCTCTCTCCCTCGCCTGCTGGCTCTCCTTCGCCTGCTGGCGCTCTCTCTCTCTCTCTCTCTCGCCTGCTGGCTCTCTCTCGCCTGCTGTCTCTCTCTTGCTCTCACGGACCCGGCCGCTCCCTCTCTCGCTCTCGGTCCTCTCTCCTTGCGTTCGCTTGCTCCCACGGACTCGCTCTCGTGAAGTCCTGCTGACGTCACCGTTGGCACCTCGACGTAGCAAAACCAACCCACGATTTTCGCGTGGGTGCGAAATCACCCACGCGATCGTGGGTGGTTGCCGATACAAATTTGTTTCTCACGCCGGATTTGACCCTGCCACTTCATCTAGAAAACAAATAGAAACTTGTAGGTCAGACAGAGGCAAGAAAGAAACGAAATAAAAACTAGGCACTCATTAACCCCGAGGGGTATTTCTGTAGTGTTGTCCATTCAGACAACGAATTCTTTCAAGCTTTTATTTTTCCCATATCCTCCTTTTTTCTTCCCTCCTTTTAAGCACAAGTACGTCTACCGTGCACTACAGCCCTTTTATTTTTTAATTACTTCACGACTCATCCCTTCTTCTTTGCATCACCTGGGGACAGTGCCAGAACCTCTCACATCATCACATCTCATCATCCCTCTCGGCACGATGTTGCCGTGGCCGGGGCCACCTCCTGGCCCCTACCTCACACAGGGATTTTCTCCCTCGCCCACTGATAGTGCTCTGCACTCTCACCCTCTTCATCCGTGACCCTCTGACTCCCTGAGGTCGCCGCCGGGACCACCACCACGTGGTCACCCCGGCCATGTGCTCCCGTGGTCGTTTTCTCCACCGCCGGGACACCGTCACTCCCACCACGGGTTGCCTTCTGGACCAGTGCTTCTACCACAGGCACCACCACCTCATGGTGGTGCTGGTCAGTCACTCCTGTGGTCGGTTTCTTCACCACCAGGAGAGAGATTTTTCCTTGCTCCGTCGTTTCACCAGCCTACCAATGCACTGACGCGGACATCACCCTCTCATGGGTACACGAGTCATCCTCCTCTGTGGTCAGCTTCTCCTCCGACCGGAGCCAGCGCTCTACACGCCTCCGCGTGTCATCAGCCTGACGGCTTGGTGTCCGTACCACCTCCACCCTCTGGTCAGCCTTCTCCATGGTCCTCGTCACCATGGAGACAGGGCGTTCTTCATGCTCATTCGCATCATCCTCCGCCTTCAGGGGTCGATGTGTGGCGGCCAGCACCACCTTTTAGTGATGCTGCTCTCCAGCCGCTCCTGTTGTCGGTCTCTACCCCGCCGGGACACGACATTCTCCATCCTCACCATCATTCCTCTCAGAGGATTGGTCATCTTCTTCCATGGCAGGATCCGGCTCTTCATGGATTTGCCTGCCAAATCTGTGGCGATGGACGCCACGGTTGGCGCCAGTGCCACTTCCGTCCTAGTGGGTGGCACCCACCCTGGCTCTAGCCTCGTGATTTCACTCATACTCCACAGCCGACGGACCTACCTCATTTGTTCGTTTCTCACACCGGCGCTCTGGCAGTCCTGTACACTGAGCTCCAGAGTCTGCAGCAGATGATGCAGCAGATCAGGGACCACCTCTTCTCCCATCCGGATGATTCTTCCTGTTCCTCGTCATCCTCGTCTTCTTCATCCTTCACCGAGGGAGCTTCTCCAGCTGCACCGGACCTTTCATCTCAGTCTGCGGCTATTCTCTCCATCCTCCGCTCCACTGGTGTCATGCCCCCTCTTAGTCAGCCTCCTGCTCGACGTCGTCGTCGTCGTCCAGCGCGTCATGTTCGTCTCGTCTCTGGCACGTCTTCATCTCCACCGGCTTCTGTCGTTACACCGGTTGAGGGGGGGTGTGTGCATCCGTCCACTTCGACGTCGACTACGCTAGTCAGCACCGAGGATGGAGCAGGAGCACCTAGTAGTGCATCTGTTAGAGCAGGTCCATCAGCATCAGACATATCCACACAGTCGACATCCACGCTTCCCGCATCCTCTACAGTACCAGCTGCATCAGCTGGTACAACTGCACTTGCTGCACGGGCTGCCCCACCTGTTGCATCGCCTGCAGCCACGTCCTCTGCAGCTTCTACAGGTTCAGCAGCAGTAGTAGCATCAGACATATCCACAGACTCTACATCCACACTTCCCGCATCCTCTATAGGACCAGCTGCATCAGCTGGTACAGCTGCATTTGCTGCACGGGCTGCCCCACCTGTTCCATCGCCCGTAGCGGCGTCCTCTGCAGCTTCTACAGGTTCAGCAACAGTAGTAGCATCAGACATATCCACACAGTCTACATCCACACTTTCTGCATCATCTACGGTACCAGATTCATCAGCTGGTACAGCTGCATTTGTTGCACCAGCTGCCCCACCTGTTGCAGCTCCAGCAGCAGCTTCCTCCGTAGCATCTACATCTTTAGCAGGATTAGTAGCATCAGTCCTCTCTACACCAGCAGCACCACCTGCTCCATCTGCTTCTTCACCAGCAGCCGCAGCATCGGCATCATCTGCTACATCCACAGCTTCATCGGCATCAGCCTCTCTTGCAGCACCTGCTTTACTTGCAGTTCCAGTTGCATCGTCTGTGCTAGCTACACCAGGAGCTGCTTCTTCACCAGCATCCGCAGCATTGGCTTCATCTTTTGCATCCACAGCTTCATTGATATCAGCCTCTCTTGCAGCACCTGCCTCACTTACAGTACCAGTTTCATCGGCTGTGACAATTGCACCTCCTGTCTCAGTTGCCCCATCTACTGCATCCGCTCCATTGCGAGCACCGACGTCATCTGCAGCATCCGCAGCTTTCGCAGCATCAGCATCCTCTGGACTCTTGGCTTCGTCCTCAGAGTTGGTCTCATCCACTACATTGACCCCACTAGCTGCATCCACGCCCTTGGTAGCAGTAGGTACTACGGCGGCGCCTGTGATAGGTGCATCTACTACATCCTCAGTACCGACGGTACCAGCTGTATCTGGTGCCTCTCCAGTGCTTCCATCTTCCACACCAGTCCTTCTAGCCACGTTAGTTGCACTGACCACATCGTCTCCACCAGGTGCACCAGCTTCATCCCTGGAGTCAACGTCTTTATCAGGATCCTCTGCATGGGCGGTGTCGGCACCTTCGGGATCATCAGATCCATCCTCTCCCTCAGCGAGAGCACCTCCATCTTCTGTAACATCACCTGTTGAGGCATCAGCTACATCTACTGTATCGACATCATCTACAACACCTCCAGCATCAGTCCCGTCTGCTACATCGGCAGCACCAGCTTCATCAGCAGCACCAGCTGCACCATCAGCACCAGCTGCATCAGCACCACCGGCTTCATCGGCAGCATCTGCTGCATTAGCAACACCGGCAGCATCGGCTACATCACCAGTAGCGGCCACATCGGCAGCCTCAGCTGCATCGACCGCATCAGCCGTGTTGGTTTGTCCCTCATTGGTCAGTGATCATGCAACAGCTGATAGAGACATTTAGGGGGGGCGTCGGAGTCTTGCCCACCTATGGTAGTAACTGCAGAGTTAGTTCCCTTCATCAGGTCGGTAGCACCTAGTCATTCCAGTCTGAGATGCCGAGCTGAGGAGGATGAGATCCGTTCCCAGATCAGTGCGCAGGAGACGTACGTCGCTACCGTTCGAGCGATATTGTCCGACGATATCCCTCCATCGGAGGATGCTCCAGGTTACACCTTAATTGGAGACATGGGGAGGAGCGATTACATCCAGATGTCTAGAGAGTGTGAGCTGAGAGATGCAGAGGGGTGGTTGCGTGCGCTACAGGATACATTAGCCGAGATACTTGCTGAGGGTTGTAGCGGACACATCCCAGATGGTTCCCAGTCCAGTTCCATAGCACCCTCAGACAGTACCTCACAGGATGGGGATCTTGATGTAGTGAGCAGTGACGACACATCAGACACCCTTGCGACATCCTTCAGCTCACCCACATCCTTCTCCTTCACACCTGGACCATCTCTCTCCACCTCTGAGCCTTGCACGCCTCCTACCTCACAGGTTGTCCAGCATCCACGTCCTTCAGATGACTCTTTGTCTCAGTCCTTGGACATTTTGAGACATTTTGCTTCAGGAGGCACAGCACCTGCAGCCACTCAGCTTCGAGCAGCAGAGACAGAGGTGGTGGTACTTTGTAGAGTGGTTGACTCCTTGTCCACCACGTACAGTGAGGTGATGGCAGTGCTCGAGGATGTTGAGTTTGAGCTTCGCATAGTGACTCAAGAGGATCATGCAGAAATGCGTGAGCGCGCCTCTCTTCTCCAGGGTGAGTTGGTTGTAGCACAGGAGCATCTACGCACATTGGAGTGTACAGTTGTTGTACCGACTGCAGGAGTGAGTTTCACACACACAGATCCAGCTCCGTCTCCACCCTCCACTCCAGGACCTTCCAACACCATCCTCTCCACCTGTACTGCCTTGGAGTCTGCT
>SZWC01006288.1:72848-94142 GCA_023375785.1 Penium margaritaceum | reverse complement strand
GAGAGAGAGAGAGAGAGAGAGAGAGAGAGAGAGATCGAACACCTCACGGACGCACACCAACCGCACTCACAGCCTTCTTGAACGAGTCACGCTTCAGTGCCTTGGTCAAGAAGTCAGCAAACTGTCGTGCCGTCTTAATCCACACAATGATGATGCTGCCGTCATATAACAACGAACGCACATAAGTGATACTCGACATTGATCTGCTTTGTGCGAGTGTGATACACGTCGTCATTGTCAGTAATGGCTATGGCACTCTCATTGTCACGGTGCAGCGTGATGGACGGGATTGACTGACGTAGCTCGGACAGAAGGCGATGCAGCCACAAGCTCTCACATACGCCAGAACCATGTACCACATACTCAGCCTTAGTAGTGCTGCGTGCAATACAGCCTTGCTTGCCGTTGCACCAGGACACAACCGTGTCGCCAATAAGAAAGATCCAGCCAGTACGACTCTTACCACCCGGGCTGCCAGCCCAGTCACTATCAGTGTAGCCTGCCACCAGAACGGACGGCTTTCGACAGAACATGAGACCTCGCTGTGGAGTTGAGACGACATAGCGCATCGGATCACGACCTCGAAGTGGAGGTGATGCGGCTCTTGAGAGAACTCTGCCAGGAGGTTGACAGCGAATGCAATGTCTAGACGCGTCCTCGTTGCCAAGAACATCAGTGACCCGATGACATGTTAGTACGTGGTCACATCCACTGGCTCCTCCACCACGGCTGGACCAGAGCTCTTGAGCATCGCCTGACCACCGGGTGACATGGGTGAGGATGCTCTCGGCACGAGGGACAGGTCCTCAGCGAAGCTTCCGGACAGGGTCTGGACGTAGGCGGCCTGATGGACGTGCAGGATGCCCATGGAGAGATTATGCTCAAGCTCCGTGCCCAGAAAGACTCGAGCTGACCCGAGGTCCTTCATCTGGTAGGCAATATGCAACAGCTCCTTGATCCGCTGGATGGCCGCTGCCTCTGGCAATGCGACATAGACCAGGACGACGACGAAAGGCTGGCCTCGCGGACTGATGAACAGTGCGGGGTCCGCAGTGCTATGAAGGAGGCCGCCGTTGAGAAATGTGCAACTGATCTCCTGGTTCCAGCAGTGCGGTGACTGCTTCAGGCTGTAGAGGGCCTTCCACAACTTCCAATCCTTGCCGGAGCCATTGTCGAAGCCTGGGGGCTGCACCATGTAGAGCTCATCGCCTTCCACTGAAATATGGAGAAAGGTATTGCTCACATCCATCTGATGCAGCTCCCACCCGTACTGGGCAACCAGGCTGAACAACGCTCGGCTAGTCGAGAAACAACCGACCGGGGCAAAGATCTGGTCATAGTCGACCCCAGGGACCTGAGCAAACCCCTTGGCCGTAAGACAGGCCTTGTACTTGTCCAGTGACCTGTTTGGTTTCCACTTTCGCCGGAGGACCCACTTGGTGTCGATGGCCTTTCGGCCGGGGGGAAAGTCGACAAGCTTGTAGACCTGATGTTGCCGAATGGCAGCAAGCTCCTCGGCGCATGTAGCTTCCCAGTGTGCGGCCTCAGGAGACGCCCGGGCCTCCCATAGGGTGGCTGGATCCACTGGTTGCTCTATGGGACGGATGGTGAGGGCGTATGCGTCTCGTGCTCTAGGTGGCAAGTGCGTGAGTGTAGCCACGACGGCACAACGGTGCTCCTGACGGAGCAAGGCGTAGCCCAAAGCCGACCCCGGATGCAGGTCAGTGACGACTGACAATGTGGCCAAGCAAGGCGCCTTGGTGCCGGGGTCCCCACTCACGACTATGGGAGTGGGTCTGCCAGGAGGCAAGGAGCCTCGTGGGGTGACAAGGGGTCGTGGTACGAGAGGGCGCGAGGAGGCAGCTTGAGTACTCACAATCGGCCTGGGTCGGAGGCTCCCGCCCGGACCACGTGTGTAGTGTGTCGGCACGGACGGGGCAGCCGGCCCTGAGGGGCTGACGGACACGGACGGGAAAGCCGGCCTTGAGGGGCTGGCGGACACAGACGGGGCAGCCGGCCCTGAGGGGCTAGCGGACACGGACGGGGAAGCCTGCCTTGAGGGACTAGCACACACGGACGGGGCAGCCGGCCCTGAGGGACTAGCGGACACGGACGAGGAAGCCGGCCTTGAGGGGCTTGCGGACACGAAAGGGACAGTCGACCCCGAGGGGTTCACGGACACAGACGTGGCAGCTGGCGCAGAAGGACCCGCAGGTGCAGACGATGGGACGCCTGGACGCGGCTGAATGGAGGACGGACCCACCACTCCCCCACGCGATTGAAGGAACATCGACGCATCGGAGCGAACGAGGTCGCGGGGAAACAGGTCCTCAAAGAAGAGGATGTCCCAGGACTCGAGGATGCAGTGCCGGGTGAGATCCCAAAACGTCCATGCCTTTGACTGACGCAAGATGGCAAGGAAGGTGCAGGGACAGCTGCGAGCCTCGAGCTTGCTATCATGGTGTGGGCAGGCAACCACACGATGACTACGCAGCCCCAGACGCAGGCCGGACAGAGGTCGGCTCGCTCTCCACACCAATGCTACTATGGTGTGAACTGACGGGAAATGGGTCAGTGGGAAATCCGGTTCCAGACCGACATCATGTAGGTCATGGCCTCGAAGTAAAAGCTGTCAGAGAGACCGGACTCGACCCGTATGGTACGGACGGCATCGGCCATGGTGCGGTACTACCGCTCAGAGACACCGTTCTGAGCTGGCGTGTAAGGTGCCGACGTCTCATGCTGGACACCACGGGAGGCAAGGAAGAGTGTGGTCTCCCCCATAAACTCACCCCCACGATCAGAAAGGAAGCGCGGAGAGGGCGAACAAACTCACGCTCAGCACAGACAAGCCAGTCCCGAATGGTGGGAGCAACATCGCTCTTCTGCCAAAGGCAGAAGACCCAGGGATACCCAGATTAGTTGTCCGTAAGTGTCAGGACATAACGACCGTGCTCTCCGACTGACTCTCTTAGGAGGGGACCCATGACATCAGAGTGAACCAAGTCAAGCGGAGCGGATGCACAAGAGGCAGACAGGGGATACGTAACGAGGTGCCTTATTTTTGTGGCATACTCGAGGCCTCGTCCAAGTTTTGGGGGCATGCAGGCCTTTTTCGCTTTTCAGAAATCCAGGTTGCGGTCTAGCTCACCTCCCCTCGACCGCCTATGCGAGGAGGAGGAGGAGCAAGCAAGCAAATTCACGCCGGCGTGTGGTGTACGCCGGCGCAGGGGGGTGTTTCGCTCGCAACACGGTGCCTTTTTTCTATTACTGCCAAATCGCTGCCAATTTTTTTCGAAGGATCTCTAGCAGCTACAAGTCATCAAGAGCCATGGAGCAGGCCCTGCAACAGATCGTAGAGCAGCTGGGAGCCCTCAAGCTGGAGAATGAGCGGATTAATCGGCAGATGGCTGACCTGCAGGACAGGACTGACGCTGGACAGGTTCGGGCGGCCCGGTCAATGAGTCCGCCAAGACCAAAGCCAAAGGCTCCGGAACCGTTCAATCCCTCTTTCAAGGAAGCGAGCGTTCGGACCTGGTTGTTCGTGATGAACAACTACCGTACTGACTGGCATATTCGCTCCAAATAATTATTTTTGTTCTCCCATCCGTGACTTAAAAAAAAATCCTCGTATGGGCGAGTTCCTTGTGAAATTATTCAAAAAATATTCCTATTTCGTCCAGGCTGTTCTGAAAATAATTCCACTAAAAGTTCATGTGTAGTGCTCAAACTGGGTTCAGGTGACTTGGTCATTTTGAGAGAAGGGTACACAAGTGCACGGGCAATGAGCCAAAAAAAAAATCATCGCAGGACAATTGCTACGAACACAATGATCAAACAGGCATGACTACATCTTCCGGCTCAGGCTCAAAGCGCTCGTTGAATAGCTCGCTACCGGGGGCGACAGCTTCTTCCGCCGCACCTTTGCGGAAGGCGGGATCCAGACAACGTGAGAACCCGCATGCATCCCATGCATGCGTGACTAAGCCTGCGTTGTTCTTCAACTTCAACCATGACCCTAAGACCCAAGTCATGCCTAAGTTGCGCATCTTGCCTAGGCCGAGGTCAATCTTGCCATTGTTACCCGCATTCAAGCTCGCATGCACTTCCTCGGCATGCCATTTGTTGTACGCGGATTCTATGGCTGCTTTGAGGGGACGTTGAAGTCCCACGTCCGCGGGCTGCGCCTTAGAGGTGCAGCCCGCAGGAATGAAGAGCAAGCGCACGTAGCCATAGTGCACCTTCAAAAACTCCTTAAAATCTGGCGCCATGTGCGGCCGCCATGCGTCAAGCAAAAGGATCAACTTTTGCCGCCCCACAACTTTCTTCTCTCTTTCGCAAGCCCTCTTGTACCACGGGTGCAGCACGTTACTGATCCATTCCCGCGTCGTCTTCGCATTGGCCCAGTGATTGGCGGTTTGGTTGAAGCTGAAATGGTGGTCATCCTTCGCGCGGCGTGCATCCGCGTTGTCGGGGTGGCACCGCTCCGTCTTGCCGGCATAGATGAGTTGTAGCGGCAGCATTTCACCGGCCATTGTGGAAGCCACCAAGGCCGTAATCTGCCGTTTGTCGTCTAGTGCTGCGATGGCCACTTCCCTTGCTCCAAGGGATGCGTAGGTACGGTCACCTGCACGTCATGCATAGACGTCTGTCATTAACCGATACGGGGAAGACATGCAAGCAAAACAAAACCGCAAATGCAAAGGCGGGAAACGTACCGGAGGGCACAAGAGAGATGCCCGTATGGTCGGCGTTGACGATGAATGGAGGGTCGACATTGTTCATCACCATTCAAGCTGTAACGCGCTTGTGCATGGCGAGGGTTTGCTCCTCCCAGTTGGCGGGCAGCTTTTGCGCAACGGTGGTCCCGCACCGGTAGCTCCACTTCATGCGTTCGCGCACAAAGGTTCGAAGCCATGACCGGGAGAAGGTCATGCTCCCTCCATTGGCGGGGAGTTCGTCGGGGCAATGCTTCAAGGTGAGTGCATGCAAGACCCCACGAATGGTGGCGGAGTTGATAATGGTGCCGACATCGCGCATTTGTGAGACGGCCTCAACCGCTTCCGTCTCCACCTCGGGATGCCGCTCAAGGAATGACGTGCGGCCGCGGAAACCATGTGTGTGCTTGCTTGTTCCACCTTGTACTTTGATTTCTTCGGTGTGGGTAAGAAACTTGCGGAACTTGGGAAGGAGATCGGTGGAACACTTTTCGTACCATCTGCAGACTGTGGAGGCCGCGAGTTGATTGTAGACGCATCGTCCTCCTGCCTCAACGTAGAGCTTGCGGAGGAGAACGACGGCTTGGTACGCGTTGCCGCCGGCCAACATCGCGCCATGGATGCGTGGGAGATGGCCGTCTCCCAACCAGTTGATGTAGCCGCCGCGCGACGCGGCTTGGGAGTCCGGCGTGTCATCGGCCGGCGTGTCATTCGCGGCGTTGTCATCATCTCCACGTGGCGGTGCTGCTGGCAAGCGTGACTTTGAAGTCACCTTTGCACTGCTTGACGCCGTGGAAGCTTCCACTTGCGCCAAGCATAGGGTCGGGTTGCGCTTGGGCGGACGACCGACGGGTCATTTCTTAGAAGCAGTCGAGTTGGGATGCAGCTGCTTGTGCGCCTCGAACATGCGCACACGGTTTGCGGCTGCCTCTTCCGGCGAGAGGCGCTTGACGTTGAAGTCGAGAAGCGACTTCATGGCAGTGAAGTTGGGAAAATGTGGCACGAACTGGAAGGAGTGGCGAGGAATGGAGGAGTGGAGTCCTAAAACAACTCCATGCACGCTCCAAGCCATGCTCTCTCTTCGAGAGAGCGCGGCTTGGAGTGTGCGCACCGACGCTCGGTTGGGCGTGTCGCGAGCCACTGCTTGGGTACTCCATCATCAGGTTGACATCTGACGGTGGACCGCACTTGCAGCTCGAGGATCCAAACTCGAAGTTCGAACTCTCGTTCGAGCCCCAGCGGTAAACGCCACACGCAGATTCGAACAGTGGACGAATTTGACTTTTTCCATCTACCCAGGGGTATGGGATAAACGGTTTCCACATTAATTCAAAAGAGGGGAAAAATAGGAGAATACAACAACTTTAAAAATCATTTCCAAAAAGGGAGCGAATATGCCAGTCAGTACGGTACTTTGGGGCTTTGGGTCAATGTGGGATGGAGTGTATTGGCGAAGGGGGCAGGAGCAGGCAATTGTCGTGCCGCACTATGCACCATTGAAGCAGTTGTTGCTGGAAGAGGCGCATTACACCCACTACTTGGGTCACTTCGGCTTCGACAAGACGCTCAAAGCCTTGGCATGCCAATACTGGTGGTCGTCAATGGCAACTCATTGCAAGAGGGTTGTGAGCAGCTGCGATGTGTGCCAACGCATCAAGGCGCAGAGGACAAAGCCACCAGGGGAGCTGCAACCATTGCCTATACCTGAGAGGCCATGGACAGACATCTCGCTCGACTTCATTGGCGGGTTACCTCTAATGGAGCAGGGCAACAACACAGTGTTGGTATTGGTGGACCGGTTCTCGAAGATGGCACACTTCATTGCATGTCCTAAGAGCGTTACGACTGCTGGGACTGCTCAACTCCTCAGTCATGTCATCAAGCTGCATGGAGTCCCGCAGTCGGTGGTCTCAGATCACGATCCACACTTCACTTCACGGTTTTGGGGAGATCTCATGGGGAAGCTGGGTACAAGGGTGCAGCTGACCACAGCATACCACCCACAATGCGATGGACAGACGAAGCGCACAAACCAGACTTTGGAGCAACTGCTGCGGAGCATGGTCCCACCGGATGGAGAGGGTTGGGAGGAGAAGCTTGGAGTGGCAGAGTTTGCCTACAACTCAGTGGTTTCAGCATCAACAGGGAAGTTACCGTTTGAGGTGGTCTATGGCCACCAGCCACTGAGCCCAGCCGCCCTTGCTAGTGCAAAATATCTTCCGGCTTTGCAGCAGATTGCTGATGGATTTTCCACCACTTGGGACGTGGTGCGGTAGCGGCTGTTGAAGGCACAGAAGCAGCAGAGGTAGCAGGGTGATAAGTATCGCTCTCTAAAGGAGTTCCAAGTGGGAGATCAGGTGATGTTGAATTCTGCAAACCTGCAGCCAATGGGTGGATCCGTTCCACATTCTGGCGAAGGGGTCGGCTGTATCATACAAGCTGGAGCTATCAGCTCACTACACCATCCATCCGGTGTTCCACATCTCCCTCCTTTGTGCCTATTGCGACCATAATACCTTCTTCCAAGGGCATGGGACAGCTTCACCTCCTACTGTCCAAGTTGAGGACAGTGAAGAGTTTGAGGTGGAGAAGATCCTGGCAGCCCACCAGAGGGGACGTCGGCGCGAGTTTCTGGTGCAATGGAAGGGGTACCCAGCAGAGCATGACTCTTGGGAGCTAAGGGCCAACTTCAATGTCGGGGGTACCAACACTGTTCTCCAGGAGTATCTCAGGCGCGTCGAGACGTCACGCCTCCGACGGGGGGGAGGGGGGATGAATGTAACGAGGTGCCCAATTTTTCTGGCATACTCGGGGCCTCATCCGAGTTTTGGGGGCATGTAGGCCTTTTTCCGCTTTTCAGAAATCCAGGTTGCGGTCAAGCTCACCTCCGCTTGACCGCTGATGCAAGGAGGAGGAGGAGGAGTGAGCGAGAAAATTCACACTAGTGTTTGGTGTATGCCGGCGCAGGGTGGTTTTTCGCTCATAACTGTGGATGGGCGTTCCGAACACGTAACGTAAGGTTGCGTGTCACACTCGCGGCGAGTGGCGTGACGGTCACGCTACCCGCCGAGGGGTTGTTTCGACGGACGGCACCGACAGTGCTCGCGGTCAATGGCGGTAGCAGTTCTGTTGACTGCGACCGTGGTTTGGCCGCAGTACCATCGGTGGCGTGCGCAACAGGGCGACTGTACCCACCGCCGAGAGTCATACGAGATCAACGCGGTGGCTTGCCAAGAGACAAGACTGACCGTCGATCTCGATGATCCACGGCCGGAGACTTCTCGCACAAGGCACTAGGTACAAGTAGAGCACCGAGTTCAGGTGCAAGTAGGGCACCGAGTCCAGGTGCAAGTAGCTTGTTGTAGCAAGATAGGAAAGCAGTAGGCTGAGGCCTCGGCTAGCCGGCTGGACATTATAAATACCCTGTACTCAGTTCATTCTCATTAACCTGTATTTTCTAGCTCTGGTTTCCAGACTTCTCCAAGTCTATCTTTCCGCTGCGACTTTGCTCTCCACACACCAAGGATTAATCTTCAGAGAGCACACACACTCACAGGGCAGGTGGAATGGTGCATCTTCCCCTGAGCATAATCAATGCACTCAGTGGGACACGGCAGAGGAAAGGAGGCTGGATCAAGGCCCGTGGCTGGCTGCGTACGAAGCATGCTATCGATAGCGACAGAGTGGACGTGACAGAGGTGGCGATGCAGGAGACGTGTGTGCTGTGGAGAGAGTGTACTAGTAACAAACACGTAGCCAGTGAACGAGCGAGTGAGCGAGTGTAGAACGTTCATGCTCATGTGATCAAGGGCGGTGACAGACAGGAGGTTGAGCTCAAGGCCAGGGACGAAGAGGACATCAGTCACGAAGAAATCACCAGTAGGACCACGGAAACGAACAAAACTGACATCACGAACGGGTAAATCCTGACCGGAACCCGTCCGAACCCCGGAGACATCGGTGACGGACCAAGGCCTTGCGCGAGGCCGTCATGTGATGCGTGGCCCCGGAGTCGATGATCCAGGTCTCTGACGGATCCTGGACCGGTGTGGCCAGGTCGCTGACAGTCACATGGCAGTGGACGAGCGACACAGACGCGGTGGACGGAGGTGCGAACCGGGACCGCCAGTCATCCAGCCAGGCGACATCATTACGAAGAGGAGCAGGTGGGAAGGGCATGGCAGAGGATGGATTGGACGAAGGTACAGGGCACGACCATAGCATAGACCCTGTCATGTAGGGTAGGGCAGTGGCACCAGCGACGACGCAACTCGCACTTCCCTGGGGAGGAGGGCGAGGAAGGCCGAGCTGGAGTGCGATGAACTACTCCAACTGAAGCTCATGGGTGGAGGGTCTGACAGAGTAGACTGACTGTGGTGATAAAGGCACCGAAGTCTAGGAAGGAGGAGGAAGGCATCGATGACGGAGGAGCGGGTGCGGACGGGTGCAGAAGATACTGCGGTGGAGCCATCACGAGCGGCACGGGTGCAGCAGGAGTAGTGTCAGTCACGAGAGTGGTGGCAAGGCGACGCTCACACTGGCGATGCATGGTGGCGATGACGCGAGCCTCGTCAGTCGGGAGTGGACACATGTACCACCCGTGTCATGACTGGCCACAGTTGTGGTAGACGAAGCTGGTGCCACCGGATCCGCTAGACTGCTGTTGTGGGCCCTTGTCCTCCTTGCCCCTACGCTTCTTCTTGCCGGAAGAGGATGCCCCGGAAGACGCTGCTATTACTGGGGCGGCAACAGCTACTGAGGCTACGATAGGAGAGGGGAGGGATTCCGTGCGATGGATGTGTGACTCCTGAAAAGCCTCCTCGATGCGGAGGAAGAGCTCGTATGCCCAGGGCATGAGGGTATCCTGGGCAGCCATCGCGGCGAGGACCTCCTGGGAGTAGTGGAGGACGACTTCCGAGAAGACGTCGGTGGCCCCGCACTTGATGGTCAGGCGCGCGGAGAGAGGGGATGGTGCAGCGTCTCCGAGGCGGCACAAGATGCTGCCAATAGCAGTTGACTGTCTCGGTCTCCCCCATGCAAAGGGAGTTGAACTCTTGGATCAGGCGACTGGTCTCGACGTCACTGGATAAACGATGAGGGCGTGTAAGTACGTGCCACGCTGCTGCTGGGTCAGGGAGTGCGCCAGTGGTGAGATCGCCGAGGAAGGGCTCGAGGGCGAGACGTGCAGCTGGAGGGGCAACAGGGACGAGGACACGCGTGGTGCGACCGGCATCACATACCTTGTCGGCATGGGTGGAGTCGAAGGACAGGACGTAGTAGGGTCACAAGCCCTCACCCTGTGCCCAGATCCGAAGCTGAGCTCCCAGCTCCGGAACTGTTCGCCAGCCTGAAGTGGCGGTAGTGGAGTTTCGAAGTCCTTCGGCCTGCGGCCGGCATCCGGAGTGGGGCCTAGGACAGACATCACCGTCTGCCGTTGGCACTGGGTGTGTTGCTATGCAAGGTACTGCGTGGCATATGATCCCGCAGGGCTCACGTACCCAGATGGATGAAAGTGCCGCGAAATACATTGATGTTTTCATATTGTTTGGTGGACCTTTTTACGGCGCTGGACTTTTATAAAGCCGTGCCTTGATATTCTCGAAGCCTCTCGACTTCTCAATGGAGTTTTTGTATGCAGCCACACACGACGCGACCTCGGATGCGTCGCTCGGATCAAGTGCCAAGGACCCAAGACATGTTACGTCCCTGATGTAAACGAGTCCCTAAAACTCGCAAGTGGGTATTTCTATTCTTACATTCATGGCCCACCGTGCAACGACTTCAGGAATTTTCCAGTGTTCGGCCGAGGGCATTTTGGCCAACTGCACGACCTCCGGTGTCCCGTTCTACAAGTTCCCGACAATCCCAACCCCTTTCCAGAATGGTCAAACAGAAGTTTCCTAAACCATATCGATATTTTATATCATTCGGTTGACTTCTTGACGACGCTTGACTTTCATGAAAAAGCGTTGAGATATTCTCTAAGCCCCCCGACTTCTCTGTGGAGCTTCTCGAATCCACCACTCATGGCACAACCTTGTACGCTTTGCTCGGCTCAAACGCTGATGATCCGATTCATGCCTTATTCTCATCCTCGGCATCGTATATATGTGCTTGACTCACGTGGCACTTGTCATCGAAGTACACTTACTGCTTAATACATATTATCCATTTGTCCCAAAACCCTGAATTGTCTTTTGTCCTGCACCTCATCCCTGTTAATCACCTACGTTCAACTTGGTATAACATTTGGTATAGAGTGCAATGGCGTTGGAAGGGAAACCGACGCATTAACTACCTGACGATAACCTTGCACGAGTTCTCGGCGCATCTCCAGTGTTCAAAAGATCACAGACTTCATGACGAAAACGGTAAACAGAGCAAGCACATCCGACGACGAGCAGCAGTTTCTAGCGAGTACTCCAGCAATGGCAGATCAGCAGCATGCAAACAGCAACACTCTCTAGGCAAACCAAGCAACAGTGAAAACTTTTGAGGCGAATGGTACAGCACCAACGAACCCGACGGCCAATCTGGTGACAGACCCCTTGAGCTCGGCAAACCCTTCACCCACACCACAACACGTTTGGTCAACACCTGGCACGATGGGAGGTACCAGCTGACAAGCGCGAATCAATGAAGACCTGTACCAGAAATTATCGGGACTCAAGAGCCTCAATAACCATATGCTCCAATAGCTCAACACGGCGATAAAGGAGCTTTGAGTTTCTCTTGCGCACGAAGCGTTGCTCACCGAGGGAAATCTACAACTCTTGAGTGAATCCCAAATTCGACCAACACTCCCTGAGCCGTTGATCTCACAAACTCCAAGGGACTGATGGTCAGGATGTGGCTGACAAGTTTGGAGGTGTACATCACTGCTGCTAGGGTCAACAACAACTGAAAGGAGATTGACCTTGCTACCTCACTTTTGTGTGGCATAGTTTTGAGTTGGTGATCCGATCTAAAGGCCATCCAATGGTACCAGGCGACTGGAGGAGCTGCATCAATAATTCTCGCAACCGCTCTCACATCGTCGACTGCAGGCGTACTACCTCTCAAGTAGATCAATCCGGCGTGGCACGAATCTCTCATGCCACCGGAATCGTGGAGCAACTTCTCACGTGCCACACTAGCTCGCTTTGAGAAGCTAAACAAGAAGATTGACACATGGTACAAACTCCAATGTATCAGTAGTCCTGTGTGGCAGAGTACATTCGGAGTTTATGAGAAATTATCACAGGCAGTGACCTCGCTCCTGGCGAACTGTGTTTCTACTACAACAACCACCTCAAGTGTGATATTCATCGAGCAATTGCCATTTTTGACATCTAAGATGACCTTCCGAAAATGATCGCAGCAGTCGACCGCATCGACAGCGCCAACTACAACGCTCTGATATAGGAATCCCATGCCTGGCGGTCCGAAAGCCACAATCCATATTGTGGCAAAGGAAAGTCGCAGTGGACAGAAACCTCATCTCTTATGGAAATTGACGCCGTTGATCAGCGTAATCAACGACTCTGCTGGACTTGCGAGAAGCCGGGTCATATCTCGCTTGACTGCTGAAAGTGGCGACAACAAGCGAGAAAGGGGGGGGGGGGGGGAGTCACGGAAAAAAAGTAAGGGGTGGGGAAACAGCAAAAGGCAGGAGTTGACGGCAAGGCTCTTGTCTGGTGGGAAAAATATGCGTCAACCAATTGCCCATCTGAGCGGCTCATATCACCACAGATGAGGGTTCCTAAGATTGCAAAGTTTGACGAGGGGTACGAGGATGACCAGCCGGTGATACTACTACGAGTGCAACCAAGGTGTTGTAAAAGTCGTAAAATGTTACCGGCACTACTAGACGGAGGAGCTTCTCATAGTTTTGTCAGCAACAATATGATTTGAAAGCTGGGTTTGCAGACCAAACTTGGAGTTTTCAAAGAAAAACTGTCTATATTCGACTGTAGATCCGTCGACTTTGCAAACCACTCTGGCTATAAATCGGAGATTTGCATGATGTAACGGACTAGAGGACTTGCCCTGATGAGGGACCAAAAAATCATCCTCTGATAAAATTTCTTGTACCAGAACAAGTAGTAGCTTGACTAGAGTAGCAAAGCAGTCTACGTCAGCATTAATAGCAGAAAAGGACACCTACCTCTAGTCAAGAGACCCAAGACGCAGCGACGGTTACGGGAAGCAACAGATGTGTAAGCAGCAGAGGAAGTTGCGATAGCCACAAAACGCCAATCGACATCTATGGGCGTGGCTAAGCGGTACCTGAAATGCGGAGCTCAAGCGTAGCTAGTCCACGTAGCAGTAAGGGAAGCAGAAGAAATCGCAGCTGCTCAAGCCACACCAACAACGACGTCTGAAAAGTTCGTAGCAGTTCCGAAGGGGTTTGTGGAGCTCATCAAGGAGTTCAAAGGGGATTCTCCTGACAAACTATCCCAAGTGGTACCACCGTAATGCAATATCGACCATCAGATAGAATTGAAGCCGGGCAGCAGACCGACGGTGAAAGGAACCTATAGGATGAGTGATCATGAGCTGACCGAACTCAAGAAGCAGATGGATGTGATGCTCGGGTAGGGGTTCATCCGACCCTCCATGTCACCCTACATAATACCGGTACTTTTTTATAAAAAAAGAAGTACCGGAGAGATGCAAATGTGCGTGGACTACCAAGCATTGAACGGCATCACCATCAAGAACCGCTACCCCTTTTCATGAGCAAATGAACTTTTCGATGAACTTCGTGGAGCCTGACTTTTCAGCAAAATTGACATATGCAACGACTACCATCAGATGTGCATATCTGATAAGGAGGTCAAGAAGACAGTATTACGCACCAGATACGAGAATGTCAAGTTCCCGGTCATGCCATTTGGACAATATTTTTTGCTCATACCTCGACGAATTTGTTGTCGTTTATTTCGATGACATCCTGGTGTACACCAGCATCCCGGAGGAGCATAATGGACATCTCCGAAAATTTATCAAAGTTTTACAAAGAGAGAAACTTTTTGAGAAACTCTTAAAGTGCAACTATGGTCTCCGTTGGATCAAGTTTTTGGACCACACCATCGGTGGCTGACAAATTACCATGGACCCAAAAAAGTTGGAAATAGTCGCTGATTGGCCAAAGCCCACAAATGTTTCAGACATCTAGGTGTTTTTGGGCTTTCATAAATATTACCATTGATTTTTACGGAATTATGCCTGGGTGTGGACACCTCTCTCCCATCTCACCCAAAAAACCACGGAGTGGAATTGGGAGGACAGCTGTAACGAATTGGTACGGGAAGCTTGGCCCATTGGGCCAAAACCGCGGTGATTGAGGGTCTCCGACCCTCAATCCATCCCGACCAATCGCCCACAGGCCAGGGACCCGTTCACGCCATGAGGAGAGGCCGGCCCGCGCTACACTCCTCCCACCTAGGAGTGGACCCGCCTTCGGCGTCCACAGAGGGACTCGAACCCTGGCGCTGTGATACCAAATGTAGCAAACGGATGGGAAGCTTGGCCCATAGGGCCAAAACCGCGGTAGTTGAGGGTCTCTGACCCTTAACTCATCCCATCCGTCGCCCACAGGCCAGGACCCACGTTCGAGCCACGTGGCACACCTCACGCTACATTCCTCCCACACAGGAATGGACCCGTCCCCAGTGTCCACAATGGGTGTCAAACCCTGGCGCTCTGATACCAATGTAACGAATTGGTACGGAAAGCTTGATCCATTGGGCCAAAACCGCGGTGATTGAGGGTCTCCGACCCTCAATCCATCCCGACCAATTTCCCACAGGCCAGGGGCCCGTTCAAGGCATGAGGAGAGGCCGGCCCACGCTACAACAGCGAACAAGAAGCGTTTAACTCTTTGAGAAACGCTCTGACCTTGGTGCCAGACTTATGATTGGTAGATCCAATGGTGGATTACATCATGGCCACCTACGCGTCAGATCGAGCCATTAAAACCGTTCTCCTCCAAGACAACGGCGGTGGAGAACCAGCCGCCGCATATATATCAAGAAAACTACGCGGGCTGGAACTATACTATGCGACGCACGAAAAGGAAATGCTTGCAGTCATGCATGTGTTCAAGACATGGCGATGCTATATAGAATGCCGGCGATACATCATCCGCACCGACCATCACGCCCTGAAATATCTCAAGACCTAGCCAAATCCAAGGCGTCGACAAAACCGAAAGATGGAGTTCCTCGAGTCCAACTTCACTGCATACACCGTCCTGGAAAACAAAACTGGCAGATGCTCTAAGTAAACAACAAGATCTAATGGCTGAGATCAGCACGTTACTCGTCGAATGAGACCCGTACCTTGCGAGGCTTTTTGCGAAAGGTTACGAGGAGTTCGCCGAGTACGACAAGACCAAGTTTTGGTTCGACGACCCCTACTAGGGACGGGGATTTACTCGCCAGGTCATCGTTCCTCTGAACGAGGAACTACGGCAAATGCTATTGGAAGAGTGCCACGATACCGGTCCAGGCAGGCACTTTGGCGAGGACAAGACGCTGAAGAAGCTAGAAAAATACTACTGGTGGGACAAGATGCAGACCGACGTGGCGGCTTACTGCAAATCGTGTGACACCTGTCAGAATCAAAAATCTCGTCGCACGAGGCCACCTGGTCTACTTCAACCCCTACCCATTCTGACAGAACCGTGGGCCAACATCAGCTTGGACTTCATGATGGGTCTGCCCGGCACTCTTGAGGGGTACGATGCCATCCTCGTCGTGGTGGAAAGATTTCTGAAAATGTCATACTTCATCCCAACGACGACCACCGTCACTACAGAAGGAACAGTGCGGCAGCTTTGAAATCAGATTGGTTGGCTACATGGAGTGTCACGTATCATCATCAATGATAATGACAGGCGCTTGACCAATCGTTTTTGGCAAGAACTGATGACACGCTATGGCAGTCGGATCCAGCTATCAACCGTGTTCCACTCTCAAACCGACAGACAAAACCAAGTGAACCAACGTTACGCTCGAAAAACTTCTCTGAACTTTATGCAATCCACACGGCACTGATTAGGCAGCAAAACTGCCAACCGCCGAACTCACATACAACTCCGTCACTTCCACCGCAATGTGTAAAATACCTTTCGATATGGTTTATGGCAAACTTCCCATCAAACCGACTGGATTACAGAGTCAGAGTAACATTTTTGCGGTTGACATTCACCGCCCGGACTTTGGAAGCATGTGGGAGTAAACATGGCGCACCCTCGTAAAGATACAAGCGGCTATGAAGCGGGTAGCCGACCAACATCGCAGAGATGAAGTGTTCAGCACTGGCGATTGCCTCCTCCTCAGCTTGACGAATATCAAACTACGAGGGCAGGACTTCACAAATCTCAAACCCCGCTACTTTGGACCGTTTGAGATCAAGAGAATGCAAACCCCAGTCGTCGCTCGACTTCGACTCCCTGACAACATGTCAAGGAGTAAATTGATGACAAGTGTCAAAAGTGTCGATCGAACACATATATACAAGTGTCGAGTTAGAAATGAGACGTAGTCGGGATCGTCGAGACGATGCTTGTGGAGTCGCGTGGTTTGTGGTCAGATCGAGAAGCTCCCCCGAGGAATCCGGGGACTTCGAAGATCGAAGGCGACGATGTGAGATGCATCTTTACAACTCTCGATATATCTCGATGCGTCAAGAAGTCGATTGAAAGATCGTGATACTTCTGTTGATGATTCTTGAAAGTTGTTGACGTTGTCGGAATGTGCAAAAAGGAACGCCGGAGGGAAAGGGCAGTTGGCCGAATTGTCCTCAACCGTAGGAGAAAAAATCGGGGTCTCAACGCTCAGTGGACCATCTGTGTAATGACAGAAATACCCACTTGGAAAGATTAGGGACTCGTGTACGTCTCATAGGTAACACTTCCCCCCTTCTAGCCGAAACGTCCCGATGCGCATACAGATATAACCCGGTGACAGTGATAGTACCCATCGATCAGATGATCAATGTCGGGCACGTTGTTGTAGGGTTCCTAGTTGTTATGTGCATCATCGTAGTCGTACCACTCAACAACTTATTCTATCATTTTGCCACGTCGTTGATGGCCAAGGATGTCCTCGATGATGTACTCTGTATCCTCGTCCACTTGTACAGGAGGAGGGGGATGAACATCCTTGCCGTAGAAGTTCTTGCCGGGATCCCGCTGGTGCTTGAGTCTGCTGATGTGGAACACCGGGTAAACTTGCATAGTGTCGGGGAGTTTTAGTCCTACAACCACGGCGGTTTGCATGCGCACAATCTCAAACGGACCTACCCATCGTGGTTTCATCTTTGAACAGTCGGCTTCACGGAGTTTGATATTTGCCAAACTGATGAAAACCTTGTCGCCAACGGCGAACACATCATCGCTACAATGTCGGCCGGCTGCTCTCCTCATCGCTACTTTTGTCTTTGCGAGCGTATGCCATGTTTCTTCCCACATGGTGGAGAAATTATGGCATTGGGCATTGACCGCGGGAATGTTGCTCTGGCTATGGAGTCCGGCTGGTGTTGCGGAAGTTTACCATACACCACTTCGAATGGGATTTTACTAGTTGCGGTGGACGTCGCCGAGTCATATGCGAGTTCGGCGGTCAGGAGTTTGGCTGTCCAATCCGTCCCGTGTGGTTCACATAATGTTTGGAGAAGTTGTTTGAGCGTCTGATTGGTCCGCTCGGTTTCGCCGTCGGTTTGAGGGTGGAACGTTGTTGAAAGCTGGATCCAACTGTCGTAACGAGTCATCATTTTGTGCCAGAAACGGCTGGTGAATGGACCGTCTCTGTCGCTAGTGATAGTTCTCGACACGTCGTGTGGCCGTACAATGTTGTTTAGAAACGGCCGTGCTGTTCCTTCGGTGGTGACGATGGTCGTTTTCGACATAAAGTGAGACATTTTGAAAACATGTCGACAACCACGAGGATAACGCCAAATCCCGCGGGTGTGACCGGTAATCCAGTGACAAAGTCCACGGAGATGTCGGTCCACGGTTCCGTCGGAATGGGAATTGGCTGCAGGAGTCCGAGTGTACGCATGCGACGTGATTTTCATCATTGACACGTGTCACAAGATTTTCACAAGTCGGCAACGTCGGTTTGCATCTTGTCCCACCATTAATGCTTCGCCAGCTTCTTCAGCGTCTTCTCTTCTCCGAAATGTCCACCTGGACCGGTATCATGTCATTCCTCGAGCAGCATGCGGTGGAGTTTGTCGCTTGGAGGTACGACCACCTGGCGAGTGAATCGTCGTCACCAATAGGGTGCGTTGTGCCAGAACTTGGATTTGTTGTATCCGCCATGCTGGTCGTAGCCACGTATGAATAACTTCAAGAGATATAGATCTTGCTAAATTTGAAGTGTCACTGCCTCAGCCATCAAGTCTGGTCGGTGGCTAAGCGCATCTGTAGGGCTGGTTTTGCCCGGCTGGTACTCAACATCGTAGTTGAACCCGGGTTCGAGGAAATCCGACCATCGGGTTTGACGTCGACTGAGGTTCGACTACGTCTTCAAATATTTCAGTGCGTGATGGTCAGTGCATACAAAGTATCGGTGGCGTTCAAGATAGCACCGCCATGTCTTGAATACGTGTACGACCGCCAGCATCTCCTTTTCGTGTACGGTGTAGTTGAGTTCCGGTCCATGCAACTTTCGCGACATGTACACGACCGGTTGCTCTCCGTTGCCATGATCCTGCAAGAGAACCTCGCCGATGGCTCGATCGGAGGCGTCTGTAGCCATGATATAGTCGATCGTTGGATAAGCTAATCGTAGGGATAGCGCCAAGGTGAGAGTGTTCCGCAAAGTGGTGAACATTTCTTGTTCGTTGTCTTCCCACCGCCACTCGTTTTCTTTTCGAGTGAGTTCAGAGAGAGGCACTGACACTCAGGCATAATCCCATACAAAGTGCCAGTGATAATTGTAGAAGCCGAGGAAAACTTGGACGTCTCGGACGTTGGTTTGTGTCGGCGAACCAACGATTGTTGCAACTTTTTTGGATCCAGGGTGATCCGTTCGCTGTTGATGGCGTGACCCAAAACTCGATGGAACAGCAACCAAAGTCGCACTTCGAGAGTTTCCCAAAAAAAATTCTCTCTTTGTAAAACTCCGAGAACTTTTTGGGGATGTCCATCGTGCTCCTCCGCGATGCGGCTATATACCAGAATGTCATCGAGATACACTACGACAAAATAATCAAAATACGGGCAAAATATTTTGTATATCGCTACCATTAACACCACGGGTGCATTCGTGAGTCCAAATGGCATCACCGTGAACTCAAAATGCCCGTAGCGGGTTAAGAATGTCATTTTCTCAATGTCGACGTCTGCCACGCGGATCTGGTGATAACCGCTACGTAGGTTGATTTTGGTAAGAATTCGAGCTCCTCAGAGCTGGCCGAAAAGTTCTTTGGCTCGAGGAAGAGGGTAGCGGTTCTTGACGGTAGCGTCCTTCAATGCGTGGTAATCCACGCGCATCCGCATTTCGCTAGTTTTCTTTTTCACGATCAGTACTGGTGCGGCGTTTCCTTTTGGTCAACGGCGTCCACTTCCATCGGAGTCGAGGATCCCCCGTCTCGCTTTTTTCATTTCTATGATAATTGTCGTTGGTAGGTCCCCAGCCGTAGAATTCCTTGATTTGAGCGTTGTAGTCAACGCTGTCGGTTCTTGTTGCTGCTGCGATCATCCGTGGTAAGTCGCTTTGGATGCCGAAGATGGCGATCGCTCGCCGGATGTCACATTTAAGGCCATTGTTGCAGTAAAAACAGAGTACATCGGGGGCGATGTCTGCACCCGTGATAATATCACGGAATCTTCGCATCTACTCTGCCATGCTGGACTGCTGACCGAGATGCTGTAGTTTGTACCGAGCATCGGACGTCTCGTTCAGGCGTCCAAAACGTGCAAGTATCGCGCGCGAGAGTTTGCTCCAGTCGGTTGGTGGCGTCAGCGTGTCTTGCCACTGCGGGTTGATTTGCTCCAAGGGTATAACGTATGGGGTTGACGATGTGAGACGAGCACCGTTGGCCACTGATGAGGTCCTGCCGGTCTCCTACTGCCGTTGGATGGTGTTTCTGTCGGATCACCAAGTGAATGCCGTGCCACGCAGAAGCGCGGCACGGCACGAGTCTTGGGTTCATTTTTGAGTTGGGTGTTTCTCAAGAGGAGCACCGCTTCTCGTGCACTTGCCTTGCGAAGAGCCTCCATCGCAACGTTGTGTTGTCGGAGCAGATGGCTGTTGATTTCATCGAGTGCAGAGATACAGTTCGCCACTTCCTCGTTGATCCGCACATGTCCTCTGGTGCCATCTGTCGTTCCCGTTGCAAAAGTTGAGGCTGCCAGTAGGGGCGGCTGGTTTACCGCCGTCGGATGCGTGGCCGGATTTGCCATCGGAGCCGTCAGGATTGACCCAACTGCCGCATAGCGTGATGCGTTGGCTGCCGCTTCACGGTTTTCGTGCACAGGCACGTTCTCCTCCTCCATCGCCGAAGTCGTCGCCAAAAACCCGCTGCTGGTCGTCGGATGCACTCGCTCGCTTCACGTCGTCGTCGCGAAGTTTGCGAAGTCTTGAGGTGCGAGATGCGCTGCCAGCTTGTGCGAGGTAGTCCTCCAGATGTGTTCAGTAGTTAGATGCCTCTCGAGCATCGCGTCGCTCTGATACCAAGTGTTATGCCGAACGGAGCATAGATGGTGAACAGGAATGAGTTGCGAGACACAACACGTTTTGAGAATTTGGGACACTTGAGGAATTTATGATTAGCGGTAAGTGTACTGCGATGACAAGTGTCAAAACGATCAAACACATATATACAAGTGTCGAGTTATAAATGAGACGTAGTCGGGGTCGTCGAGGCGACGTGTGCGGAGTCGCGTCGTTCGTGGTCAGATTGAGAAGCTCCGCCGAGGAATCGGGGGGCTTCGAAGATCGACGGAGAAGATTCGAGATGCATCTTTATAAATCTTGATACATCTCGATGCGTTGAGAAGTCAACTGAAATATCGTGACACTTGTGTCGATGATTCTCGAAGGTGGTCTAAGTTGTGAGAATGTGCGAGAAGGAACACGGGAGGGCGAGGGCAGTTGGAGGAATTGTCCTCGAACGTCGAGCAAAAATCTGGGTCCTGACGTGCGGTGGGCCATTTTTGTAATGACAGAAAATCGCACTTGGAAAGATTGGGGACTCGTGTACGTCTGGTACATAACACCTGCGTTCTGCTCGACTGAGAAGTTCCGAGGTCAGGGTATATGAGGGTCACGGGTGATAGAAAAGGGGGGTAATCGGCATTTTCACCGTCGTGTGATGCGCAGATTTCACGGTTCAGTCCACGCGTGTCCGCGAATCAGTGTCCGAGGTCGTCTGCGTTATCCAGACGGATTATCCCTCAGCGGCGTCGTCTGCACACGCGCGTTCCCCCGTCGCCCATACGACCAGAGCGGGAGAGGCCCGCCTCTACAGCTCCGAAGGGTGTGGGGGGTGTGGGATGTGCTCATCTGACTCGCGGAAACCTCCGATTTCCCTTTTCCCTCGCGTGCCCCCCCCCCCCCCCCCCCCCCCCCCCCCCCCC
>SZWC01006288.1:24770-50897 GCA_023375785.1 Penium margaritaceum | reverse complement strand
AGAGAGAGAGAGAGAGAGAGAGAGAGAGAGAGAGAGCACTGTGATGAGAGAAACATGATCAAAAGCGCTTTGATTAATGGAGAGATGGAAAATATGTGCATGAAATATTATAATTTAGTAAACAAACAAGCAACACAAGTTTGAGGACGTAGTCTCAACCACATGCACGTGTAGAAACGCAAGTCTAACCAACCGGTGGAAAATAGACCAACCCAGCTGCAGGCTCCAAAACAACAGCTGGCTAGAACCTGAAAATCTTACTGGCTCCTTGACTGTCCGGATAACAAACCAAAAGAATCACCAGGTGTAGAAACAGAAACTCTACATACATGGATCATGAACGAGCAAGGATAACCACTGATAAAGTAGTTGAGCTGGTCACCAAGAAAACTCTCAAGAGAATGTGAGGACATGACATCTGAGGCTGATGCTTTCAAAGTAGTCGTCGAGCGTCCTGGCATCCCAGCGACTGAGTGGCGATAAGTCCAAATGTAGCCTTGACTGACTCACCAAGGCTCCCCCATGACACGCATAAAAAGGTCACCACAAGCAAGTAAGGGTCACAGAATGGTGAGAATGACAGCCAACAACAAAGGGCACGAGATAGAGCCACACAAAAACAGTGGACAGAGAGAGGGAGCTGCAAGAGTGGTTCACGAATCACACAGGAGCAGAAGCATATACAACAAGCCCAACATTGCGCAACGCAAACTTGAACTTGCCGCTGCATAGCACTTTTGTGACACAGTCTACACGCTGCTCGTGTGCATCAACACCCACAACACGGACATTCTCACATGAAGTAAGCCCCAGGAAAATAATGATCCTCAATGTTGATTTGCTTTGTGCACGTGTGACACATGTCATCATGCTCTGCGATGCAACGAGTGCTTTCATAATCACAGTGGATGCTGATGCAGCGGATAGGTTGGCGCAACTGGTGCATGTGACGGTACATCCAGACGTTCTCACAGACCCCAGGCCCCAACGCTATATACTCAACTTTAGTCAAGCTATACGCTATGTGATCCTGCTAACTGCCCTTCCACAAGACATTTGTGCCTCCGACAAGTAGGATGTAACCGGACTGGCTATTTGCATCATGATTGTGTGCCCAATCACTGTGATTGTATCTTTCAACAACCACAGATGGCTATGTTCAGAAGCACAAGCCTAGGCCTGGGGTAGAGATGACATAGAAAACAATGCGCAGTGCGGCCTCTAGATGGAGGTGATGTGGATGTTTCTTAACTGGAACAAGAAGTTCACATCAAAGGTCGTATTTGTACACGTCTAGGTCCCAAGGAATATAAGGGAGCTATTGACTTGGTGGTACATCGTGACATCAAAAGGCTCCCCTAAACCACCTGGGTCTGCTAACATGAGAAGCCTTTGCCCTGATGGCGTCATATGCCTGGATGCAGAGGGGACTGTGGCCAAAAGGTCAGCAAAACGCTCCCCCACCGTCCTGGCATAACAAACATGGCGCAAGTGTATTATGCAACACTCACGATCATGCCCAATATCCATGCCGAAGAGGATTAGAGATGGACCAAGTTCCTTCATTTTGTACACAGAACGAAGGACATCCATCACAGCCTGGACAGCCTGAGGGATAGGGGACGCAATCAAGAAGTTGTCCACATAGACCAAGACAACTAGAAAGGGTGCAGAGGAAGCACTCACAAACAGAGTTGGTTCGACTGGGTTCCAGTTGTACTCTCCTCACCCCAAGTTCGCGAAGATCTCGAGGTTCCAAGAACAGGGAGATTGTTTCAGGCCATACAAGGCCTTTCAGAGGCGTCAGACCCTATCTCTTCCGTCTCAAAACTTGGAGGCTGGATGAAATAGATTTCTTCCTCAAACTTGTCCTGTACAAAGGCATTGTTCACATCCATCTGGTGAAGCTTCCAATCGTGCTGTGCAACCTGACTTAAGTACGTATTTTCAAAGTTTTACTTGTAAATAGGTGAAAAGGTGATATCAAAGTCCATACCAGGCACCTATGAGAATCCCTTGGCCATATGATGGGCCTTACATCATTCCACTCAGCCATCAGGCCTCTCTTTTCTTCGAAAGACTCAACAAGCTGCTATAGCCTTACGACTAGGCGGGGGCTTCACCTTCTCATTATCCTCATGCTCCTTAATGGTAGCTATCTCCTCGCGCACAGCTTGCTCCCAGAGTATTGCATTTCAAGTGGAGCCGGCATGTTGCTTAGTGTTCCATTTGGGCACACGTGTTGTGGTGCCACTGGCAGCGAGTGCGGTGACAACTGAGGGAGCTCGAACAACCCGACTTCACTTAACAGCTGTAACAACATGGTGGAACTCATCACTGATGGATGAGTATCCAAGAGCAGTTTTAGGCCGCACCATAGCTGCCGCCAAGTCGAGAGCATCCAGACCAGAGGCAGGAGTAGGTTGTGTGGAGCCAACACCATCATCGTGGACTGTACAGATCCACCACATGGGCCTAGAGGGGCCAGCCGAGACAGTGCGACTGGCACGCGGGGCATAGAGAAGCATGGACTGTAAGGGCCTAAGATGCCAGCTAGGCAAACAAATGAGCGGCGACGAGACAGAAGACGGCATGTATATGACAAGCCATGATGTAGGCGACAATACAGATGCCATAGGGGATGGGAAGCAAGGACGCAGACGTGGAAGGATGTGAATCAGCCAACGATGCAGACATGGCAAGAGACGATGTAGGCGATGATGTGGATGCAAGAGGGAATGATGTTGACATGCAGGGAGTGAGAAACGGAATGCAACCACTACCGAAGGATACAACAGAGATACCACCTTCCCCTAGACGAGAGAAGAACTCATGTGATAGATCAAACAAACAATATCACGATAGAAATTTCTCTCGAAGAAGAGAGCATCGTGAGACTTGACAACCCGACCACATTCAGGGTCCCACAAGCGTCAGGCCTTGGACTGAGAGGAGACACCAAGGATGGAACACAGACGAACGCGATGAGAGAGCTTGCCATTGTGTTGGTCCTCAGGGAGCCAAATGCAAGCAATGCTATCCAAAACACAAGAAAGGAAGAGGTCAGCACGACGACCGTGCCACTGCTCAACATCATGAAATGACAAGGCAATGGGTCGTGGGAAACACAGTTCCAACCCCATGTCATGTAGGAAATAGCCTCAAACCAAAGCAGCGGAGAGAGGCTAGACTCGACAAGAAGAGTGCAAACACCATCAGCCAAAGTGTGGTCCCATTTTTCCAAAACTACATTCTGTTGTGGTGTATACAGGATAGTAAGTTGTAGATGTACTCCTTGAGAATGAAGGAAGTGGGTTTGGGGTCCAAGAACTCCCTACCATAATCAGAACAAAACTCTCATAACTCACGCTGGCAAGCACGCTCAGCCTGGATAAGCCAAGACTTGACCATGGGCTCGATATCACTTTTCTGTTGAAGGAAAAAGATCCAGAAAATTCAAGAGGTCATTCTCGTGACACAACCCATACCATCCGACATCCCTTTGAAACTCATCAGGGAGAGCACCGTGCAGGATTCAAACGTTAGGATAGGTGAGAAATCTTGCCTTGTGTGCAATCAAGGCATTTAGCAGTGCATGGTGCAAAGAATGTGCTAGGGTCAAGACCAACGGCAGGCTAATGACGCGGTAGGTGATGGATGGTGGGTGTATGCACGTGATATAGGTTGCGGTGGAGAAAACAGGCGTGCATAGGGGGAAGTGAAGGATAAACATACACATGCGCTATGGGAGTGGCGACAGGTGACGGTGCAAACAAGGACACACAATAAAACTTGTCACAGTGCAGACCATGAAGGACGTGATGGTCAGACAATGTAGCGGCACAAGGCCAACGCCAAGAGAGGAAACAAATTTCACTCACTAATCATCCAGGGTACTGAAAAACAGCAAGTTGACCTCAAGCACAGGTACAAAGAGGACATCGAGCAAGAAACGTCACCTGATGGACCAAAAAAACACACAACACAACTACCCTAGACTGGCAACATCTAGCCAGATCCAATGCGGACGAATCGTACATCACCATCAGGCCCCAATGTGACAAACACGGCATGAGATGACGTCATGTGATGAGTGGCTCCGGACTTCATGGTCCAGAAGCTACTCGACACACAAGATGGGACAATCACGTGACACCTGGCAACACTACAAACAAGTCAAGGAGAGTTCTTAGCACATCCTGAACTCACAGCAAGGAGACAAGTAGACGAATACCAGTGATCAATCCAATCGACATGCGGCAAAGCCCAACCATACAATGTGCCCCAAAGGGCTCCATCCAACGAACAACGGTGATCCCGAGGCTCGTCAGCCCAACTCATACCAGAGGGGACATCGAGAGGCCAAGAGTGAAGAGGGCTAAAGATGGATCAGATTCGCCCAAACCAAGCAGGGACGTGATAGGAGATGTGAAGGGACCACAGGGGACAGATAGAGAAGGTAAGGATGAAGCTGCCAGCTAGATCCATGCTGGAGGGGCATAGGAAGTGGAGGGTGGCCCGAAGATGGTGGGGTAGAACGGTGATGGCATCCTGTGCCACCCTGGATAAGGAAGAAAGACCATCGAGGACGTCGATGCGTCCACCATAAGAATAGACGACATGACGATGGTGGTCTCCCACTACACCGGGTCAGACTCCCATGCACAAGTCCTGAGACAGGTCCCCAAGGACTGGTCTCTCGTGGGGCCGGGACAAAACTCCGGATGTCTGGGTCTCCAACAAGAATGGAAAAAGGTGAACAGAGAAAAGAAATTAAAGAAAGAACACCACAACAAAAGAACTGATGCTGGAAGCGGGCCAGGGAGTAGGCGCACCCGGGTTCAACCAGGGTGAGAGTCGCCAAGGATTACGAAATTCACCTCCATTTTCCTCTCTCTTTTTCTCCTACGAGGGCGAACTCGAGTTCGGTGGGCGAGGTCATAAATCGACAAGATAATGGATGGACAGGCTCGTCGGTCGCGAAGCCCGTCGACTGACGGCTCTAGGGTTGTGGGAAGCTGTGAAGCAACTTCTTGCTTGCCGCTATTGGATTACCTTCTTGTTGCCGTAGCTGTTGCTGCTTCATTCGTAACAGACCCAACGCTACTTGCGCATCAAGCTCATTATTCTTGCCATGTTGATTACACAACAAATCCGCTGCTACTACTGTTGCTACTGCTACAGGTATTGCTACTTCTACTACTGTTGTTGTTGCTCCTGTTGCTCGCCCAACAGCTCCACTGCTGTTGGTCAAAACGACGAATCAATACAGCAGGGTCCGCCGTTGGCGAAGTAGCCGCTCACGGCAACAGCTGTTGCTACAGCCGTGCTCGTCAACAGAACGCACAGATGTGGTGGCTGCTGCACTTGCTCACGCTGCTGCTGCTGCTACTGTTTCCCATGATGATGATAGTGCAGCAATAGTTGGAGGTGAAGAAAATATCTGCTGCTACTACTACAACGGATGTTGTGCAGCTACCCCACAAGCCGCCGCTGTTCTTATGGAAAACGTTGCTACTGCTGCTATGGCGGCGTAGAACGTCGACACTGCTCAACGACGCCGCCAAGTAGGCAGCTTAGGATGCACCAGCTGAGGCTGGTGCGTTCGAAGTAACCATGGCATCCCAACAAGTGAAAGGTGACAAGTCCAAAGGTCACCGTGACTGAAACACGAACACGACGCACCCACGACTCCCGCCGTGGATACCGCAAAAGACGGGCATGGGACACTCGCAAACTCATGGTCCAGCACAAGATACATAGGTCTACAATAGATGTCGGGTACTAGGTAAAGGTGGTTGTTGTATGTGTCACAGACACATAATGACCTTTGACACTCACCACGTCCACGTTGGTGATAAACGGGTGAGAGACCCTGTCTCCGGCTGCACCATCACGGGGGGTACTACATGTTGGTGTATGGGCTTTGAGCTATCTGATTGTCATACAGTCTTGTGTATCGGTCCGATGCGCGGTAGTGGGAAGACGCCATGCGCAATGAGCTAAAGGCCCTTGAGGACCATGCCGTGTACAAGCTGGTCGATTTGCCATAGGATGCAAAGCCATTAATGCTCGGTGTGTCTTCTGGTGCAAATACAAACCTGATGGCACATTGGACAAATACAAGGCTCATCTCACGGGAAAGGGGTTCTCCCAAGTCCCAGGCGTTGATTTTGATGAAACATTCGCGCCAGTTGGTCATCATACCACAGCTTGAGCCTTGTTTAGCCTCGTCGTCCAACATGATTGGGAGCTGGAGCAGATGGACGTCAACAATGTTTTCTTGCATGATCAGCTAGATGAGGAGATTTACATGGTCTAGCCTCATGCGTTCTCCGATGACACCGACAGAGTGTGGCGACTGCAAAAAGCCCTATATGGTCTAAAACAGTCATCCAGATGCTGGAATCAGGATATCACATCCACACT
The DNA here is from genome assembly GCA_023375785.1 of Penium margaritaceum. Lineage (NCBI taxonomy): Eukaryota > Viridiplantae > Streptophyta > Zygnematophyceae > Desmidiales > Peniaceae > Penium > Penium margaritaceum. Next base: position 44,468 of record SZWC01006288.1, on the reverse strand, counting down.
TCATAAGGGCGGCTACTAGTGTAGCTATGTGGATCCCTCACTTTTTACCACTCCTCCGTCGGTCCCTTTTGTTGTTGTGCTCGTCTATGTGGATGACTTGTTGATTGCATCATCCAGTCAGGACGTTGTGCGATCGGTGAAGGCACTCCTCCAGTCCACGTACAAGGTGAAGGTTTTGGGGCCGGCTCGTGTCTTTCTGGGCATGGAGTTGGAGCGAGATCACTCTTGCCGCGTACTTCACGTTCACCACGCTGCCTACGTGCGCAGCCTGGGGGAGCGCTTCACTCCACTCCTCGAGACAGTGCCCACAACTTCCACACCCATGACCCCGGCTGGACAGAGGCTACTGAAGACACTGGATGTGTCAAAGCTGGGGGAGCCGGTTGACGTGACAGACTATCTCTGTGTGATTGTCTCGCTCATGTAACTGGCGACAACAACCAGGGCAGATGTTGCCTTCGCTGTGAATTTCCTAGCACAGTTCTCACAGTGTCCGATAGCACGACATCTAGATTCTGCACTGCACGTTGTCAGGTACGCTCTGTCCACGGCTCGCACCGGCCTCTGCTATATAGCAAAACCGTCTGTGGTGATTGACGGCTACACAGACAGTGACTGGACCAATGATGCCAATGCTCGCAGTCATACTGGCTACATCTTTCTTGTTGGAGGTACCGTAGTGTCGTGGAAGAGTGGCAAGCAGGGTTGTGTTGCTCACATTTCCAGTGAGGCTGAGTATGTTGCACTTGGGACCGGCACTTGTGAGAGCATTTGGCTTTGTCGTCTGTTCCAGCAGCTGCGTGTACCCATTCGTTGCATCACACTGCGTTGCAACAATCAAAGTACCAAGGCCACTGCTGAGCATGACGGCATGCATCACACTAGCACCAAGCATATCAATGTTGAGCATCATTTCGTGCACGAGAGAGTGGCTGCAGGTGATGTCCAGAACGTCTGGGTTGACACTCGGCAGCAAAGAGCTGACTTCCTTACGAAGGCACTCAGCAGCAACGTCTTCAAGGCTGCAGTCCATGCCGTTGGCTTGTTGTGTCCTCATGATGCTCCCGGTTTATTTGGTTCCCCTGTGCGTATCCGTGTACATTTGCGCTTGTCACACCTTGTGACGATCCTGCGCGTGTGCTGTGCGTGTAGGCTATGGGTCATGGGGGAGTGTTTGTTTTGTGTCTCGTACACACTGTGACCTCTAGCCTTGTTGCACTCCCACTCGTCATTGATGGAGGTGACTGAGAGAGAGGGACCGTGCTGCCAACGCGTCTTCACTAAGCTGTGGTCTTTGGCCATGGTTATATCGGCGACATTCATGCCCACAAGATACACGATGTTGATTGACTTCTACTAACTTGATCACCTGGTTTTGGCTCCTTGGATGAGGCACTGAGGTGTGCAGTGAGAAAAGCAATCACAGGAGAAAAAAATAGGATTGGGGGTGAAAACATCTTCGACACCCACGTGGTGGAGGTGAGACCACGAGTGAGAGCGAGCTCGCCGCCCGCTCGCTCTTGGCTCCCCCCCTGACATGCATCAGATGATTCTCTTAATTAAGTACTTTTGCGCTTAAGTGACTTCGCGCTTGAGTTGGCGTCACGCGCCCGTCTTCGTGTCACGTTTTCGTTCTATGGACTCGCCCTCCTTTCATTCTCCTCTCTATTCCCTCACTACATGTTACCACCTACTGGTATCAGAGCAACGTCGTGAGAGAGCGAGGTGTGTTCTTTTTTCAATGCACGATCCTGGCCGTGGGAGGGTCCACCATCGCCGTAGTCGCAGCTGCCGTCACTTTCTACACCTCCTTCAAGGCCGGCATCTCTCTTGCCAGCCACCTCGCAACGCTGTCGCAACCCGCACCGTCCAGATCATTCTTGACTACATTTACGACAGCAGAAATTGCACAGACACGCCCTTGCTGTTAGCATACCCGCGGAATGCGCCGCGGCTTCTGTCAAGGCCCAGTGGCAACGGCGGAAGCAGCCACAGTAACGTCATTGGGAACAGCTCTACATCTGCTTCTCTATCAACAGATGCACCCGCCTGTCACTTTTCTGGCAGCAACACCGTTTAGTGCAGCTGCCCATCCAAACGCATCTGGGACATCCGTAGTTGCAGCATCAACTACTGCAACAACTGGCACATCGGCTGCCCCTGTACACTTGGCAGCCGCAACTGCTCCTAGTCACTCTTGGCACAGCAGTTGATAGTGCCTCCAGCGCCCCTAGCAACAGCATAGGATCTGCAGCCAGAGCGGCACCCTTGGCAGCTACATCCACGTCACTTGCAACTGCAGCAACCGCTACCCAGCAGCCTTGTCATCCGTAGTAGCAGTGACATCAGCGGCGAGAGCGCAGCAGCTGACCAGCATCCTGTCCTGTCTGAGCCACCTCGGTGGCCAACAAGGCCACGCTGACACACAACGAGGCTCCAGGTGCTGCTCCTGTTGGGTCGTACTACGCAGAGCAAAGCGTACCGCGCCGAGAGCGTCGACGTCGAGCAACGAGTGGAGGGTCACCCGCGTCACTTGGCTCCTCCTCCTTGCGGCATACCTCGGTAAGACCTCACTCCCTCTCTCCTCAGGACTCATGGGGGGAAGGCTCTCTTGCCGCCGCCAGTCTCCTGGGCCACCTTGCCAGAGACGTTGTCCCTTGGTCTGCTTCTGTCATGTGGATGGCTTCTCTTGTCATTGACACTGCCGTAGCCACGGCGGCAACCTTTGCTGAAGCGGCTAGGGCGTCTAGGGCGCCAACATCGACCGTAGTGGGAGGTGCCACCGAATCCTACACCAAAGCCGCTGTTGTCATCGGACCCATTGCTGTTGCAGCCACTGATCTTAGCACACAAGTTTATGCTACCGGAGCTGCCATCGCCTCCAACACCGTTGCTGCTGCCATAGCTGCTGCTACCGCTGCCGCATCCATCCAGTCCTCCACCAGCTCCGCAGTTGTATCCTCTTCCTCTACTTCATCAGCTGCCATCAGTCTAGCCACAACTGCTATTTCCGTTGCTGCAACTGCCACCATTCTAAGTGTAGCGTCGATGGCTGGCGTTCTTGCCTTGATCGTCCCAGCTGATGTTGTTGTGTCAGTCCTCTGTGCTACTGCCGCTGCTACCGTCTCATCCCTTATCTCCCTTCTACGCTCCCCTGCATCTTGACACTCTGTCTTGGTGGCACCTCTTATCCTCCTTATTGTGCTTGCTGTTGTGTATTTCTGCCGAACCTGGGGTTGGGAACTGTCTTGCAGTACTTCTTCTTCCTGCGTACGGCACTTTCCATTTTTCCACGTCCACTTGGGCAGGGAAAACTCTGCCAATTTTTTTTGACAAAGCCCCACTCACGTCACCATCCCAGGTGATGATGAGGGTGTCATCGTAGACCTCCAGCGCCACCTTAATTGTGCTCTTGAGGCACAACAAGAGACTACAATTGCCTCAAGTTGCAAGAGGATAATCGTTTTGTGATTTGTGACGTTCCTGTCAACCTGTGCAGTTTACTATGACCACTCGGCCGTGTCCATGCCCGTGCAGATCCCTGATGTGGACCCAGGTGGTACTGGTGTGTCTTCAGGTGGTGGACTACCAGCTTGGAGCTGACTGACGACCGCCCCAGAGTTCTGGACATTGTCTGGGACCTCCTGTAGTTTTAATGCAGCACGTAGGAGTTTATCGGTGGACTGGCCATGGGCCCGATTTGCATGTTTTTGCATTGTGTGTCCACCGTTTGATGCCGGATGCATGCATGTGACCAGTTGTAGCGCCTGGCTTGTGATTCTGCACGTCTAGGTTCAGACGACGTAGCGTTTTGACATGTCTACGCTGAGTTACGGCCAAAACAGTGGTTTTGGGCCGGTTTTAGGACAGACCTTGTGCTGCCGCGTGCGACACCCGCCGTGCACCGTGGCAAGTACTTATGCCATGGGCCTGTCATTTTTCATCTATGCAAATGCTATTGAAGCATTATGACATTTTGCCTTGTGTCGTGTAGCCAGACCCATGCCGTTGTGTGTACGACTTGTGACTGTCGTCACCGTCTGACCTGGCACTGATGCCGAGTCAGTGGCTGTGTCACTAGGAAGCTTCCACGCATCTTCTCATGGTATCAGAGCGGTGAGACAGTTCTCAACAAGCTGTGCAGTAGAGATGCAACAGAGCAGCAGCAGTGAGCGTGAACGCTGTAGCCGACCCACTGGGACATGTCGACGTCACCCGACTGTCCGGCGACGTCACCCACCTTCAGCACGTGAGAGTGCAGTAGCAACAACCGCTAGCAGCAGCAGGCAACAACTGCAGCAGGTGGCAGCCGCTAGAAGCTGCTGGCATTGGCGCTAGCAGCAGCGGTACCAGGTCGCAGTCGTAGCATGCAGCATTGGCCAGCAGCAGCACGCAGCAGGAATAGCGTACAACAGTAGCAGCACGTAGTAGGAGCAGCGCGCAGCAGGAGGAGCCCACAGTAGCGCTGCGTAGCGGTAGCAGCCGCAGCAGGTGGCAGCGAGCAGCAGCAGTCGCAGTAAGCGGTAGTGCAGCAGCAGCAAGCACGAGCAGCGGCGCGCAACAGTAGCAACACACAGTAGCGGCAGCGCATAGCAGCATCAGCGCGCAGCAACGTCGTGGTACAGTAGTAGAGTGCTGCTGCTGCCACAGCTACATAAGTAGCTGCGCGGCTGTTGTTGCAGGCTCAAGTGCAGCAATAGCAGCAGCCGAGCGGAAGCTGCTGCAGAGCTTCCGCGTAGCTTCCGCGTGGCTGTCGCGGAGCAGCCGCCCAACAGTCGCGGGGGTTGTCAACCAAAAAAAGGGAGTGTTGACATCAGCATTTTCCTTGCTGACATCATCAGGTCCGTGCTGATGTCAGCAAACCCTTGCTGATGTCAGCACTTGCCTTAGGGGTTGGAAGGTAAAAAATTTCCAGCGTTGTAACTCCTCGAGAACCACTGACGATTCTGAAATCCGGCCAGTTTGACGTCCCGGTCCATACTCAGCGCTGACATGACTCCAACCGTTGACAAGGCAAAAGGACCACTAGACCCCTCTTCCTCCTCCTCAGGGATCATGAGCCCACGCTTGCAGACCATTGTGGATCTATGGAATCATCAAGATGAGATGCGTCTTCAGCAGCAGCAACAAACTGATGACATCCGTGCGCTCACAGATCTTCTTCGTGGTCAGTCCACGACCCCACAGTTGACATCTTGGGGAGTCCGCGGTGCCATACCTTCTGGAAAGCATTCAACATCTACACCAAGGAGAGTAGTAGGACAGGACCCGCCGCTTCTCGATCCTTTGGCTGAGGACCCTGAGATGCCAGGGATGGAGGATGAGACCCATGAGAGGGTGATCCACATGCGTCAGGATTGTCTCCGTCAGCTTTAGACGTGTTCCGGTTCCCTGTTCTCAGAGATCCGATTCTCACCTGATCCCTACTTCAGCGACTTTCCTCGTCCTGGTGTCTTCCCCATCTCTCGTCCTTCCCAGCCTGTGGTTGCTCTCCCCACAGAGCGGAAGCCCAAAGACTTCGAGACACCGCCCCCACGCTATGTCAGCAAGGACGGCTTTGACTGCTGGGAGACTCTCTCCCAGGTCATGACCACTCAGAGGGGGTATGGCCCTACTATCAAAGTCCGTACCAGGTTAGGGACCGCGCTCAGGTGCTGACAGCGGCTCAGGCGATGCGCGGACTCCTTTACGCCATGCTGAGCGAGACTGTCGTTGACATTCGCCCTTTCCTTGGAGAGGCCGGCACAGGTGCGGATGCTGATTCACGTCGGGGCTGGGACGGGGCATTGTCCCTACTTGCTGCAGAGACACATGCCACCCGCGCAGCTCACATTCTCACCTTTCACTCCCTTCATCAAGGACCTACCGAGCCCGATTACTGGCGGCGTGCCATGCGAATCTACACGCGCCTTGGGACTTCAGGATGTACACAGCTTTGGGCGCTTTGCACGCTCATGATCGGATTTTTTCTTGAGCACGCAGATATCTTCTCGGGGTACAACGATGTCATGCTCGAGCCCTTCTCCACCTCTCTGCAGCTTCTTTTTTGGACGCATCAGCTTTTACTCCAGGTGACTTCCGCCAGCGAGGTAGCCGTGGCCCATCAGGAGATTCCCCTTGCTGCAGCGGTCATCGCGTCACTGCCGACGCCCCTCCTACATTCAACTTCTCCATCCTCTGGCACACCCTCCTCTTCCTCCTCCACCCCGGCTACCCCGACTCAGATGCAGGGTGTGGCAGTCGCGGCACAGTGGAAGAAGGGCAAGAAGAAGCGTGGTTTGGGCCAGCATCAGTTGCAGCATGAGTATTCATCGGGCGGTAGCAATTGACGTTCTATTCACTGCTACAACTTTAGAGGCGCTCATCGCTACACCGAGTCCCAACAGCCGCTCGACTGGGCACGGATCACTCGCGTTCTTCACACTGCACATGCGCAGCGGGCTGCGTTGAGTAGCACAGCCTCTGGTCGTGCGACGACCACGACTGCAACAGTTCTTGCTTCCCCACCGATGAGCACTGGCAACCCGGATCTGCGTGAACGCACCATCGCTGAGCTCCGTCACCTTTTGGCGCTTTGCTTTCAGGGAGGTGTGAGTGTGTTGTCACAGCCGGGTGGTTCACAGACTGTTTGTTCACCTATTCTTGTCGCTCGTGATGACTTGTGTGGGGGGCACAGTTGGCATGTGATGATGATGGGCCTGACAGTACCGATTGGATTCATGAGTCTCACCTCTGTGCCCTTCATCGTTCCTCCTCACCTGTCGCTCAACCCTCGTCTGGGGACGAGTGTTTAACTCTTCGATGTAAAGTGATGTCCTCCAGTCGTGAACCCGGTGGCACTTGGATCATCGATTATGGTGGCACTCATCACATGACCCGTCGTCGTAGTTACTTTGTTGTCCTCGGTCATGTTGCGTCTGTTCGCTCCGTTCGCTTCTGTCAGTCCTTGCCGGTCCAGGGTGTTGGGGTTGTGTGCTTCGATGGTCCGTCTAGCCCCCTGTAACTTTCCGAGGTGCTTTTTGTACCTGATCTTGAGCTCAGCTTTCTAAATGTGCATGCGTGCACATTGATGGGACTCTCTGTGGAGCACATTGCAGACTCTACGACTGTGACAGCTATTGATACTCGTATTGTTGTTCTCCGTGCCTCTTTCATGGATGATCTCTATTGTGTTTCTTAAATTTCTTCTTCTTCTTGCTCCTCCTCTCATCCTGCTTGTGTGTTTTTCACTGGTGTTCTATTTGTTGAGCACCAACGACTGCTACATCGTCGCCTGTGTCATGTGGGCTCCGACACTGTGTCAAAGCTCATTTGGACACAGCCCGCACTCAAAGTCTTGACGCGGTTTCTTTCGAGAAGCCGCCTAAGACCGATTGCCTGTTCTGCGCTCAGGGTAAGATGCATCGCTGTACCTACCCTGACTCTTGTTCTCGAGCACTTCGCCACCTCAAGTTGGTCCATTTGGACCTTCTCGGTCCTCTTCATGTCGAGTCTTTGTCCGATCGGGGCCGATACGTCCTGACCCTGATCGATGACTTCACCCGGATGCGGTGGGTCTACAACCTGTGCCAGAAGAGTGACGCCGCTCTCGCGGTTCGCCTCTGGCTAGTGATGGCTGAGCGTCAGTCCTGCCACACGCTGCATACTTTTCGTTCGGATCGCGACGGCGAGTTTCTTGGCGAGATGGATAGTTTCTTCACCGAGCACGGGGTTTTTTACTAGGTCTCCGCTCGTGCTACTCCTCAGCAGAACAGTGTCTCTGAGCACTGGAACCGCACCATGGAGGATGCCGTTCGAGCTATGCGATCTGAGTGCGGTCTCCCACAATCCTATGCCTTTGAAGCATTCGCCTACATGACGTGGGTCTGGAACCGCCTCCCGCACGGTCTCCTTCCGGACCACGTTACACCGTACGAGCTCTGGTTTGGCCACCGTGCTCATCTGCGCCTTGCTCGTGTCTGTGGAGCCATGGCTTCTGTGTGGTACACCGAGAACCAGTTGGGGTCGAAGGTCTCCCCGCGGGGTCACTTGTGTGCCTTCGTGGACATCTCCCCGCGGTCGAAGTCCTGACGGTTTTGGGACCCTGCTCGTCGTCGCATCGTTGAGTCCCGCGACACGCTCTTCTTTGAGTCTCTCACCCACCATGATCTGACCTCAATCATGTCGTTGTCCGTCACCCAGTTCCTACGTGTGAGGCTTCTCGACGGATGGGGGAGTCTGCGCCCACGAGCACCTCTCATCCAGCTGATGTGTCGGTTTGAGCCCCCTCCACTTCTTCTGGCTCTTGATGATCCAGCAATCATCGCTGTCGGCCCAGAGACCTCTCCAGCACAGCCGGCTTCTACCCCTCCTCCCTCGCACCCCACAAGTACCCATGATTGCGTACCTGTGTCCACTAGTACTCGTGCCTCTGTGCGTGGTCCTGCCTCGAGTCATGCTCCTACTGTCACATCCAGTCCCGTCTCCCATGCACGCATCTCCTCCAACTACATATCCTGCCCCTTTGTCTCAGTCCTCACTAGATGTATTCATGCCTGTCTCTTAGCCTGAGGTGAGCCCCTCGAGCCCAAATTACTCGCATGAGCCCGGTGGTCGCCTTCGACCATGGGTCTTCGGAGTCCAACGTGTGTCAGACCCCGCACCCAGGCCTTCCACTCACAGCATCGCGAGTGGTGATCCCGACACAATGGCCCTAGGCGTGAGTGTCCGTACAGATCACATAGAGTTACATCCAGCTTGCCATGTAGGGCACGATCTAGTCACTCGCAAGATTCATATCTCTTGTGATGCAACAGGTTACCTTGTGGTCGTCAGGCCCAGCACTGAGGCGTGTACACTTGCCAGCCAGAGCTCTCCCTCTATGGCACTTGATCCGGGCACATTGAGGGAAGCTCTCTCATCAGAGGATGCAAACGTCTGGCCTGCTGCCTAAGAGGGTGAGCTTCGTGCCATCCGAGAGCACGGAGTTTACGAGCTAGTCGAGCTTTCACCTGGGAGGAAGGCCATTCAGGTCAAGTGGGTATTTCGCAAGAAAGTGAAGCCGGATGGCTCACTGGAACGCCATAAGGCTTGCTTGGATGTCAAAGGGTATTCTCAAGGGTATCGATTACAATGACAATTTTGCCCATGTGGGCCGTATGACCTCAGCTCGTGCTCTGTTCGGTGTGGTGGTACAGCATGATTGGAGGCTGCACCAAATGGACGTGAACAATGTGTTCCTCCATGGCTCTCATGATGAGGAGATTTATGTGGCTCAGCAACCAGGCTTTGAGGACAGTGAAAAGGTCTGACACTTGCGCAAGTCCTTGTACGGCCTCAAGCAGTCTCCTCGGTGCTGGAACCAGGAGATCATTGGCACCCTGACTCATGCGCGATATGTACAGAGCAAGGCAGATCCCTCTCTCTTTATCCGACGTACGCCTAAGTATTTCATTGCCATCCTGGTCTGTGTGGACGACCTTGTGATCGAGTCTCCTTCCATGGAGGCCGTGAAGCAGGCCAAGGCACTCCTCCAGACTACCTATAGGATGAAGGATCTTGGTCCTGTAGCGGTGTTCCTTGGCATGGAGATCGTGTGAGACTGCAGACGTCACACACTTCTGTTGCATCAGGCCAGATACGCACGTGTTGTGGGGGAGGGCTTCAGTGAATTTCTTGGTGCAGTGTCCACGGCCTCCACACCTCTCACACCTGATGGGCAAGATGCCCTAAAGGTGGACGATCCCACACAGCAGGGGGAGACAATGGATGTGACCTTGTACCTCCGTCTCATCGGATCTCTGATGTACCTGGCCACTACCACACGCCCTGACATCACTTTTACCGTGAACCTCCTCGCACAGTTTTTGCAGGCTCAAAATCCTAGAGCCCTTCATGTGGCTGTGCGAGTGGTGCGGTACGTGGTCTCCACACCGTACCTTGAACTCTGCTTTCGTCGGTAGTATTCGGTGGTTCTTCACAGCTACACTGACAGCGACTGGGCCTGGAGTCCAGATGGACGCAGTCGCACCAGTTATGTGTTTCTGCTCGGTGGTACCGTTGTGTCCTGGCGTAGTGGGAAGCAGAATTGCATTGCACGTAGCTTGTCGGAGCCAGAGTATGTTGCTTTGGGTGTAGGGGCTACTGAGGGAGTGTGGTTGCAACACCTGTTCCTTGAGCTGGGTCAGTCAGTACTTGCCATTGTGCTTCGCTGTGACAACCAGAGTGCTCTTTTCATTGCGAAGAACTCTGGTGTCTTTCACACTCGCATGAAGCACATTGCGGTTGAGCGTCACTTCGTGTGTGATCTGGTGGAGTGACACGTTTGTCATATGGGTCAGCACTGACATGCAGCGTGCTGAATTCTTGACAAAGGAACTAGCACGCGGGAACCTTTTGGTGGCCATTCCTTCAATTGGGCTTTGCCCCTTGCCTGAGAGTGGTTGAGTGCGGAGAGTGTCTGTGTCTGTGTCACAAATGTTTCTACACTCATTGCATTCGTTCAGTATTGCACATGTATGGACATGTGTACCATCGGGTCATGGGGGAGTGTTGTGATTTGGGACGTTCATGTCCACCTATACAGTTTTCTGTGACCACTCGGCTGTGACCATGCCCGTGCAGATCCCTGATGCGGACCCAAGTGGTACCGGTTAGTCGTCTGGTGGTGGAATACCATCTTGGAGCTGACCGACGACCGCCCTAGAGTTCTGGACATTGTCTGGGACATCGCACGGTTTTTTTTCTACCACACGTAGGAGTTTATTGGTGGACTGGCCGTGGGCCCGATTTGCATGTTTTTGCATTGTGTGTCCATCGTTTGATGCCGGATGCATGCATGTGACCAGTCGTAATGTCCGGCTTGTGATTCTGCATGTCTAGGTTCCGACGGTGTAGCGGTTTTCGACATGTCTGCGTTGAGTTACGGCCAAAACAATGGTTTTGGGCCGGTTTTAGGACATACCTTGTGCTGCCGCGTGTGACACGCGCCGTGCACCGCGGCAGGTACTTATGTCATGGACCTGTCATTTGTCAAATGACAGGTCCGAATGCTTTTGAAGTATTCTGACACTTTGCCTTGTGTCTTCTAGCCACACCCTTGCCGTTGTGTGTACGACTTGTGACTTTCGTCACCGTCTGACCTGGCACTGATGCCTAGTCAGCGGCGATGTCGCTAGGAAGCTTCCACGCATCTTCTCAGTACAGCCATCGCTGGTGAAGTTGCTACCATTATTCTCAAGCGTCGGCCGGTCGCTTCTGTCTCTACTGCTGCTAACTCTACTGCTGGCTCTGCCTGTGGCGCCTCCGCTGCTGCTAGCACCTCTGCTACCGGTATTATTGCTGTCGCTCCTGCCCTTCGACAGCATGAATTCTTTTTTCAGCCAACAATAACGGTGGTCTCCTCGAGGCAACGGAACAGCTCTCCAAATGCCCGGGTCTCGACCACCGAGAAAATAGGAGCAGTGCCAGAAAATCTCAGAATCAACGTCCAGACATCACACACGGCTTTTCGAACATTAGAAGCGCTAGTACAGCCACCGGGTCTCCTTGTCGCACCGGTATAGTCCACCGGGTGCGCGTGTCTCAACCCACCGAGAAAACTAGAGAAGTCTCGGTGCAGTCCGGAGGCCCGTCGTGTCGTCACGCCCTCCTCTACCATATACCCCGAATGTGGGTATATCGGTAAACTAGCGGTGTCGGTCGTGACGGGTGGAAGCCACACAAGCCAACACTCCCCCTGGCTGACATAGCCGTCCACGCCAGAACGAATGAACGAAGGCATGGAACAACAATGTATGGCAAGCCATAATATGCATGAGTGGACTCTCTCTCTCTCTCACACACACACACACACACACACACACACACACACACATCTGCTATCCATCTAGGGTCTCCCTCGACACTGGCACAGCCCACCAAGTGTCTGGGTCTCGACCATGTGATGCGCATGCACACAAACCAGTGTAATGCACATCATACACATGTCATAGTATAAGATGGTCTCCTCGTGACACTGGCGGTACCAGGGCCCAGGTCTTGACCGCTACGAGCAATCCAACACAATAGTATCATCATCCAAACACAGGATCATGGGAGGATCTCCTCATAACACGGGTGCAACGCACCACGTGTCCGGGTCTCGACCACTAAGAGCGGCCCAGCTCGCATCCACATGCCACACGCAGTATAGCCACACACCAAGACACACGTTCACATGGTCTCCTCGTGACACTGGTACAACCTACCAAGTGTCCGGGTCTCGACCAATAGTGTGCGACCATCTACATGCAACTGTGCAGGCACGTAGCATGAGCCACACGCCGGATGCTGTAGATGCTCACAGCAGCGTATGGACCTCGCCATGCATCTCCCATGACGTCGCGTCAGGTCGAGGTCCACGCAACACTCCCCCTGGGCAGATGAACCTGGCAGCGATGTCCTCGATGGAGATGCTGATATCGTAGCTGAACAGATCCTGGGCAATGAGTCATGTGGTGTATCCACCATGCAGAGATAGCTCCCCCTGTCACGTGCGAGTCGGCTCCCTCCCTCAAAGACGAAGTGGTATCTCCGGCTAGGACTCCTCACGTCGCAGCTGCATCATCTGGGGTGTACCAGTCCTCACGTGATTGCCAAGGATCCCAAATCACAGTCTCTCCTGTCTCCTCTCTGCCGCGATGTATCTGTGTACGCCGGAGAAAAGGGAATGGGCGAGCAGCACACGTGCGTGGATGAAGTGGCGGAGCTGGCCTCCGATACGGGATAGCACACCCTGAGGCACAAGGGTGTACTGCCAGAGGAGGAGGGCTGGAGCGACGAACCGGGTCACCACTCATGGAAGAAGGTGACGATGGAGGAGTAGCTGAGTCGGGTGGATGAAGGTGCGTGGTGGCAACCGCACAAGGAGGAACGATGACAGAGTCGACAGGAGCGACGATGGAGGAAAGTGAAGTCACGCTCAGCTCTCCTATGGTAGTGTCTCCGTCGAATGTCATACTCATAGCTGCTACAAGATCCTCCCCGAGTATGGATATGCCAAATGCTGGTGGTGGAAGGCTCGTGTCGATAATAGTGATGCTCCCCTCCTCTGAGAATCGCTCACATGCTGCCATCATCTCCTGCTGCAGCATCACTACACGCTCCTGCAAGTCGGCGTAATCTGCCTCAGACATGTGGAGGCGGCCCACGTCTGCCTCGTGTAGCATAAACTCTGCCTCACTGGATGCTGTACATGCAGACTGTAGAACTCGCGAGTACAGCTCTATCTGCATCTCTGCTGCTGAAGGCGATGGAGCCGGTGCTGCTGCATCCTCCTGGGGGTCAACGAAACTCGCAATGTACTGAGATGCTGCATCATCGGATGCAGCTACAGGTGTCGCATCCACACCACAGCTCGTGTCTGTCATACGAGGAGTGAGCGGTCGCATGTCGAGAGAGAAGGAGAAGGAGGAGTCGTCAGAGTCCGTGGAACATGTGGAAATGTCGTCCGTGCAGGTACTGCCACTCTCAGCGTCGATGTGATCAGCACGGTCACCAGCACGTGAAAACGAAGGCGTAGAACTCAGCTCCTGCTGACGAGGTGACTCCATCTGCGTGTACGGATCTGCTGCAGTGTCCTCGACTGCCACCATAGTGGACACATGTGTGCAGGACTCCGGCTCGACAATGCCCGTCAAGGCGACCAGCAAGCGCAGCGGGCGCTCACGCACTGTCTCACCGGGATGACTGGTCATAATCACCTGCTCAATGATGGAGTAAGGATCATCATCTGAATGCGTCATGTGTGTCGCTACTCCGCCATGTGTACTGCAGCTCGTAGACTCTGGGAACATGGGCGACTCCAGATGCTGAAGCTGGTCCTCAGGTAGCACCGACGACAAGGTCGAGCTTGCTGTGTCTGCTACAGCACATACCCCGGTGACATCGCTCAGTAATGTTGCTCTCAAGAATGCCTCAACCTCTGAAAGACCAGCCGGTCCACTCTGCTCATGCACTGCGACCGCTGCCAGGCTGGTGTGAGCATCGTGCACCAACGTCCCCGGAAGTCTATAAGGGGCATCCTCATCCGTACGAGACTCCTGTGCCACTGCCGGGCTGCCACCGGTCGGAGTCGCGAGTAGCACCGCCCAGGGACGCGGGGCCTGTACTCCTCCTGATGCAACCTGCTGCTGCAGAACGTTTGGCTCCTGTCCCAGCGTGGATGTAGACCTCAATGACACGCATATCTCCTGCACTGGAACCTCCGCCGGGCTCGTGTGAGCCTGCTGCACAAACTCCGCCAAAAGTCTGCAAGAGGCATCCCGATCCGTACGGGACCTCTGTGCCACCGACGGGCCACCACCGGTAGGAGCCGCGAGTGGCAACGCCCAGGGACGCCAGGCCTGCACTCCTCCTGACGCAACCTGCTGTTGTAGAAGATCAGGATCCAGCCCGGACGTGGAAGTCGAGCTCGATGACACGCAAGTCTCCACCATGACCTCCATGTCGGGATCAGACTCCACGTCATGTACTGCCACCTTATCATCTGCATCTGCCTCGGCTGACGCTAGGGCACCACGGTATGGCGGGGGTGCGGCTACTGTCGCTACGGTCACAGGCAATGTCTGATGACCACACTCCCCCTCGACAGGTATAGCAACGGAAGCCGAGGAGGTAGAGGATCTGTCAAGACTGGCGCGAACACGACGTGCAGAGCGCCGCGCCGACGCTGCGTGCACACATGAATGGAGCGACTACATGAAGACACGACATCTCCAGGAGGCGTCATGGTGGCAGAAGAGTGGAGGATCGAAAGGATGGTGGCAGCCTGGGACTGGCTGGTAGGTGGAGCTGAAGGGACACCATCAGATGAGGAAGGAGGAGAGGATGAAGGTGATGTGATCGAAGAGGCCGTTGACGTACTAGTAGCAGAAGCACGCTCAGTGACGACGAGGGCACAAAGCAGCTGCACCATCTGCCTCAGGCCGTGGATCTCAGCGAATATGGTCGCCAGAGGTCCAGCTAAGGGATCTACCAACGCCGGCAGATCCGTATGCTGTGGAGGACGCAAGCTCGGACGAGGCTGAAGCCAAGGTGGATGCCAGCCGCGAGGGCGCGTCCAGCAGCGACGCCAACCATGACGTCCATCACCACAGTAGTAGCAGGCGAACGCGCAAGGCGCCTGCTCAAATNTGGCTGGCAGGTGGAGCTGAAGGGACACCATCAGATGAGGAAGGAGGAGAGGATGAAGGAGATGTGATCGAAGAGGCCGTCGACGTACTAGTAGCAGAAGCACGCTCGGTGACGACGAGGGCACAAAGCCGCTGCACAATCTGTCTCAGGCCGTGGATCTCAGCGAATATGGTCGCCAGAGGTCCAGCTAAGGGATCTACCAACGCCGGCAGATCCGTATGCTGTGGAGGACGCAAGCTCGGACGAGGCTGAAGCCAAGGTGGATGCCAGCCGCGAGGGCGCGTCCAGCAGCGACGCCAACCATGACGTCCATCACCATAGTAGTAGCAGGCGAACGCGCAAGGCGCCTGCTCAAATGTCTGCACACTCATCTCGTGCGCTGGACGATGGATGGGTGCCAAGGGCACCTACTCCCGGTGGTAAACACCAAGCCACGGGAGAGGATGAGACCAGCAAGTACTGTCACTCCTGGAGGTCACGGCGTCCGGGTCAGCAAACGTGACCAGACGGGAAGAGCTACACTACCACAGCACATCCGGAGACTACAGTCTGACTAACTGCGACCACTAATGTTGCTGCCACTAATATAGCGAAGACTGCTCCAAGACGAGAAGGGGTGGCGGCTGCAGGTGTGGCCGCTGCTCCAAGCGGTAGACGACCCAGCCCTCGGAGATAGTAAGACTCGAATCCGCCGTCGATCCTATGGGGTAAAGTGCGCACACCAATCCACGGGCCTCAGGAAGACGCTGGTACAGGACGCGTCTCGAAGCAGAGATCGCCGTCGACGACAGTCCGCTGTTGGCTGAGAAGGCGAAACTGCAATCTCTCGTGCAGCCACCGCACTATGTAATCGTCGACAATCCACCGCCTGATGCTGCTATTGTGGCTATGAAAACTGCTACTGCTGCGGCGGTGGTAGTTGGAAAGTTATCCTTTTTTTGCCTTTTTTTTCTCTTGCCCTCGGCAACCCCCTTTTTTTCCTTTTTTTTCTTCGTTGCCCTCACCCGCCACCTTTTTATTCTCTATCTCCCCCTATTTTTTCGTCCCTCCTTCTCCTTCCCCCCTTTTTTTCTTTCTGCTCACCCCGGGTTTGACCGTCACCCGGTTCTAGATTGCCCCCTAGAAAGGGGACAGGTCAGGATTGGGGGGGAAAAAAAAATGAGGGGGTGATGTCAGGTCGCCCTCCCCCATCTTCGCTCCTCGCTCGCTCGCAAAAAAAAGCGACCGAGCAAGTGAGCGAGCCAGCGAGTGAGTGAGGAGGCGAGGGGGGGGGGTCCGCCCCTCCCTCCGTCCGTCGGCCGACGGAGCCGACGGGTCCCTCCGAGGGGCCCCTCGGAGGGGCTCGACGGGGCCCTCCGAGGGCCCCCTCGAAAGGAGGGAAGGGGGCGAAAGGGACCGACGGGCCCCCTCCTCGGAGAGGCCCCCTGATGGGGTCGAGGGGGCCCCTCCAAGGGGGCGGGGGCCCTCACAGGAGGGCTGCGAGGCCCTCCTGCAGCAGCAGCTGCAACGGCGGATGCAGTTGCTGCAGTTGCTGCTGCTGCTGCTTGCGCCGCTGCTGCTGCTGCTACGCTGCGCAACAGCAGCTGATGCTGCTGCTCGATGCTGCCGCCGCTGCTGCTATTGCTGCTTCAGCTGCTGCTGCTGCTGCTAAACTGCGCAGCAGCTGCTGCTGTTGCTTGCTGCTGCCGCGGCTGCCGCTTGCTGCTGCCGCCGCTGCTACTTGCTGCTGCACACTGCTGCTGCTGCTGCCGCCGTTGCAGCGGCTGCTGCTGCTGCTGTTATGTGCTACTGCTAGTGACGCCACTGCTGCACCGGCTGATGCGCTGCTGCAGCTGCTCTTGCTGCTGCTGCTGCTGCGCCGCAACTGCACTGGCTGCTGTTGCTGCTGCCGCCGCTGCTGCAGTGGCTGCTGCTGCTGCTGCTTTTGCTCTTGCCGCCGCAGTCGCTAGTGCTGCTGTGTGCGGCTCACCGCCCCGATGGCGTTTACGTGCAGTCGCTTCGCGCTCCCTCACGCTGCTGCCAGCGTGGCGCAACGTGGCGCGTTCTCTTTGCGTTCTGCCCACTGCTGCTGCTTCTGCTGCTCACACGCCCCCCTGTGCTCTTATACCAAATTGGAAATATTTTAGGGCATGCAGGCCCATGCAAAAACGAACATGAGCTCTGTGTGTGAGTGCGATGCAAGACGGCAAGAATTTGGCTAAGTCTGGAACGTTGAATATGAAGAACAAGGAGAGAATACGAATGAGCCCCTAGCGGGCTTATATAGGGGCGCCGGCAGCTAGCCGCACCGGGCCCCGTCACCCCCGCTGAGCCCAAACGAGTCAGCGGAGAGAACACACTGCGTACACCACGATAACAAGAACGGTGGTCTCCTCGAGGCACCGGAACAACTCTCCGAGTGCCCGGGTCTCGACCACCGAGAAAATAGGAGCAGTGCCAGAAAATCTCAGAATCAACGTCCAGACATCACACATGGCTTTCCGAACATCGGAAGCGCTAGTACAACCACCGGGTCTCCTCGTCGCACCAGTATAGTCCACCAGGTGTGCGGGTCTCAACCCACCGAGGAAACTCTCCTAGCTCCCGACAAGCCCACAGGGCTACCAAAACGCATCGACGGCGCTGTCGTACGTGCTGGAGAAGTCTCGGTGCAGTCCGGAGGCCCGTCGTGTCGTCACGCCCTCCTCTACCATATACCCTGAATGTGGGTATATCGGTAAACTAGCGGTGTCGGTCGTGACGGGTAGAAGCCACACAAACCAACACCCTCTCCCTGCTGAGGCTGCTTGCGTTGTGCGCGCTCTTATCCATGCCGCCCCTTCCCACCCGGTAGATGATGTTGGCACAGTCAATGCTAACCCCTCTCTTGGTTGCCTTGCTGATGTAGTTGGCGCTTACGCGATGTTGCGTCGCCACACGACCATCACTGGTCAGGCCGCACATAGCGATTTGACCGTGCAGTTTAACACCCTTCTCATGTGCGCCGACGAGACCGCTGATGCATACTAGGCTCGCGGTCTCAAGCTCCTTGTGACCCAGGAACATGTCTCCAGGTGCCCGGGTCTTAACCACAGAAAAACTCTAGCAGGTACACACCCTCAAACCTGGATGTCGGAACGCAACAACTGCATCACACCAGTAATATCGTAGGTGATAATGCAGTCTCGGGATTTCTAAAAGACTTGTGGTGCCACAATCGCTGTGTCGAACAGAGTCAGCTCAAAGCCCACACAAAAACACTTGTGTGCTTACTTGTACACACTTGCTTGTTTGTTCCAACTTAACTCTTACTTCTTGAAGCACATATTTGTCGTCTCTCAACCTAACTTAGTGTCGTTGTAACACACACCGTGTTTTCTGACACACAGACATTAGCTAAGAGGGTTATTTCATCCCCTCATGTCTCTCCGAGCCAATCACTTGCCGTTCTTGCACCTACCCTTGTGCTAGTGCGTCTACTGCCTGGACAACATTGCCACATCAGCAAAAGGTGTGATAGTAAGCTTTCTAGCAGCTTCTCACTTTGTGCGAGTGTGACCTCTATGTTTCAAATCGACTACCTTGGCATGGAAGTGGATATCGGTTCTCCACAAACCGCAGCGGGCAAAGGTTGCTTCCAGGCTCATGAGCTAGCGAGGCACTCATCTCAGCTTCTTGAGTAGGCCACGTTCGCCAAGTGAGTAGAGGAGTCACCAGGCCCAACTTGAAAGACCATATTCCCCACACTATCTTGGCTACTATTTTTTTCCGCCTTGGAGGGCCCTCAATGGTAGGGCTCCCCGATGCAGGCACACAGTTCATCACTGTCACTGTCATGACTGACAAAAAAAACAAAAAAAAGTTGGAAGTGGATAAGAAACATGAGCACGAGCGTGGCTTTCAGTTACACAGCATGAATGTATAGCCAGATTCCCAGGAGTTCAATGCAGTCTGACAGTGTGCAAGTGATTCCGTTGGAATCAATCTTTCTTTCAAAACACCTTCAAAATTTTGTAATCTGAGGACCAAAAAGTCCTTGGGGACGCCAACGCCCGCAGATTCATCACTTCAACGAAAGGAGCACAACACAAAAGCCCATGAAGAAGAAGAAGAAGAAGAAGGTGGCACACACACACACACACACACACACACACACACACACACACACACACACACACACACACACACACACACACACACACACACACAAGTGTGCTCATCACACGAGGGACAGCTCGCCCTTGGGCACAGCTCTCCGCACCAGCCTCGACCAGAACTCGTTGGTCTCCTCAATGACCTTCAGGGCATACTCCTGCGCACGCACAAGCACACATGAACACATACAAGCACACATGAACACACACAAGCACACATGAACACATACAGGCACACATGAACACATACAGGCACACATGAACACATACAAGCACACATGAACACACACAAGCACACATGAACACATACAGGCACACATGAACACATACAGGCACATATGAACACATACAGGCACACATGAACACACACAAGCACACATGAACACACACAAGCACACGTGAACACATACAG
>SZWC01006287.1:84084-121464 GCA_023375785.1 Penium margaritaceum | reverse complement strand
TGCCAAACAGGGCCATGCAACATGCAACTGGGACCCTAGGCAGTGCATGACGATGCAGACGCGATGGGATGCGCTGGACGCATGCCAGCAGTAACTGCGGTGTCAATGACCGCCGGCAGCACGACCGCCGAGGAGGCCTGCCGATGGAGCTGAGCGCGTCGCCGGAGAGAGGAGGCTCCAGCGAACAGCGAGAAGACCTCAGCGCGCGTCGGCTCCACCGGTCGATACTCCATCAGCGTCGAGTCTCGCCGTCAGTCATCTGCACGCCGATGTACACAAGCCGGGAGGACACAACAGAGCACAATGAGAGATGCGAAAAAACCATCACTCCCCCATGACTCACAGGCGTAGTGCACATGGGCGGACAGGGACACGGTCAACATCTAGACTCCCCCAGGGCATGCAGAGATGCAGGCAGAGATAAAGGGAGAGCCACTCACGGACGTACACCGACCGAACTCACAGCCTTCTTAAACGAGTCGCGCTTCAGTGCCTTGGTCAGGAAGTCAACCAACTACCGTGCTGTCTCAACCCACACGATGCTGATGCTGCCGTCATGCAACAATGACCGCACATAGTGATACTCAACGTTGATGTGCTTTGTGCGTGTGTGATGCACGCCGTCATTGTCGGCGATGGCCATGGCACTCTCATTATCACAATGCAACGTGATGGATGGGATGGACTGACGCAACTCGGACAACAGACGACGCAACCACACACTCTCACACGTGCCTGATCCAAGAGCCACGTACTCAGCCTCAGCAGTGCTGCGTGCAATGCACCCCTGCTTGCCACTGCGCCAGGACACAGCCGTACCGCCAATCAGAAAGATCCAGCCTGTGCGACTCTTACCGTCAGGACTGCCGGCCCAGTCGCTGTCGGTGTAGCCCACTGCGACAACAGACGGTTGACGGCGGAACATGAGACCTCGCCGAGGAGTCGAGACGACATAGTGCAGTACTCGGATCGCGGCCTCGGGGTGGAGGTGACGCGGCTCCTGAGAAAACTGGGCCAGGAGGTTGACAGCGAACGCGATGTCTGGACGCGTCGTCGTCGCCAGGAACATCAGTGACCCGATGACTCGCAGGTACGTGGTCACGTCAACTGGCTCCCCCACAACNTGGAGGATGCCCTGGGAGCGATCATGCTCGAGCTCCATGCCCAGGAAGACTCGGGCAGACCCGAGATCCTTCATCTGGTAGGTGGCGTGCAGTAGGTCCTTGACGCGCTGGATGGCGGCCGTGTCTGGCGACGTAATGAGGAGGTCGTCGACGTACACCAGAACAGCAGCGAAGGTCTGGCCTCGCGGACTGACAAACAGTGCAGGGTCCGCGGTGCTGCGCTGGAGCCCACCACGAAGGAGCGTACTGCTGATCTCCTGGTTCCAGCACCGAGCCGACTGCTTCAGGCCATAGAGGGCCTTACGCAGTTGCCACACTCTCCCGGTGCCATCGTCGAAGCCTGGTGGCTGCACCATGTAAAGCTCCTCACCCTCCAGCGAACCATGGAGAAAAGCGTTGCTCACATCCATCTGATGCAGCTCCCACCCGTACTGGGCGACCAGGCTGAAGAGCGCCCGACTGGTGGAGAACCGGCCAACTGGGGCAAAGATCTGGTAATAGTCGACCCCAGGGACCTGGGCAAACCCCTTTGCAGTGAGGCGGACCTTGTACTTGTCCAAGGACCCGTCGGGTTTCCACTTGCGCCGAAAGACCCACTTGGCACCGATGGCCTTCTGACCTGGAGGAAGGTCGACGAGGTCATACACGTGGTGCTGTTGGATAGCGGCGAGCTCATCGGCGCATGCAGCATCCCAGTGTGCGGCCTCAGGAGAGGCTCGTGCCTCGCGCAAGGTGGCTGGGTCCTCCGGGCGTGCTGTGGAGCGGACTGAGAGAGCATGTGCCTCTCGCGCCCCAGGTGGGATGCGCGCCAGGACAGCCACGACAGCGTGCCGATGCTCGTGATGGAGCATGGCGTAGCCCAATGCGGAGCCCGGGTGCAAGTCTGCAATAATGGCTGACGTGGTCAGGCCCAGGGCCTTGGTGCCAGGGTCCCCACTCACGACCGTGGGAGTGGAGGAGGCACGTGGAGCCACAGGGGGGCGAGGCGCTACCGAGCGCGGTGCGACGGTCTGCACGCTCACCGACGGCCTGGGTCGGAGGCTGCCGCCGGTGCCACGTGTGTAGCGTGGCAAGGCATGCGACGGCGCTAATGGGCCAGTGGAGGCGACTGGGGCTGTCGGCTCGGAGAGATCAGCGGACACGACGGGGGCTGCCGGCCCGGAGGGACCAGCCGACGCGACTGGGGCAACTGGCCCGGAGGGACCAGCGGACGCGGCTGGGGCAGCTGGCCCGGAGGGACCCGCGGACGCGAGTGGGGCAGCTGGCCCGCAGGGACCAGCGGACGCGACTGGGGAAGCTGGCCCGAAGGGACCAGCGGACGCGGCTGGGAAAGCTGGCCCGGAGGGACCAGCGGACGCGGCTGGGGCAGCTGGTCCGTAGGGACCAGCGGACGCGACTGGGGAAGCTGGCCCGGAGGGACCAGCGAACGCGGCTGGGAAAGCTGGCCCGGAGGGACCATTGGACCCAGAGGGACCAGCGGACGCGGCCGGGGAAGCTGGCCCGGAGGGAGCAGCGGACGTGGCTGGGGCAGCCGGCCCGGAGGGACCGAAGAATGTGTCACCCGGACGCGGTAGGACGGAGGACGGACTCACCACTCCCCCACGCGACGGGATAGACACAGACGAGCCGGAGCGAATGAGGTCACGAGGAAACAGGTCCTCGAAGAAGAGGGCATCCCGGGACTCGACGATGCAGTGTCGGGAGGGGTCCCAGAAGCGCCAGGCCTTGGACTGGCGAGAGACACCTAGGAAGGTGCAGGGACGGCCGCGGGGGGCGAGCTTGCCGCCGTGCTGCGGGGCGGGCAGCGAGACGATGGCGACACAACCCCAGACGCGAGCGGGGCGGAGGTCAGCGTGCTGACCGCACCAATGCTGGTACGGCGTGGACTGACGGGGAAGGGGACCGTGGGGAATCCGGTTCCAGACCCAGGTCATGTAGGCCATGGCTTCAAAGTAGAAGCCCTCGGAGAGGCCGGACTCGACACGCATGGTGCGGACGGCGTCGGCCATGGTCCGGTTCCACCGCTCGGAGACACCGTTCTGGGCGGGGGTGTAGGGCGCGGATGTCTCGTGGTGGATCCCACGGGAGGCGAGGAAAGTCGTGGCCTCACCCATGTACTCGCCACCGCGATCGGAGCGAAAGCGGCGAAGGGAGCGGCCACACGCGCGCTCTGCAAGGACAAGCCAGTCCTGGATGGCGTGGGCGACATCGCTCTTCTGCCTGAAGCAGAAGACCCAACGATAGCGAGAGTAGTCGTCCGTGAGGGTGAGGACATAGCGGCCATACTCGCCGACCGACTCGGTGGGGAGAGGGCTCATGACATCCGAATGGACAAGGTCGAGAGGGGCAGATGCACGGGAGGCAGACAAAGGGTACGTGGACCGGTGCATCTTCCCCTGAGCGCAGTCAATGCACTCAGTGGGACACGGGAGAGGGAAAGTCTCCGGGTCAAGGCCCGAGGCAGGCTGGGTGCGAAGCATGCTGTCCACAGCGGCAGAGTGGACGTGGCAGAGGCGGCGGTGCAAGAGGCGGGTGTGTTGATGAGAAAGCGTACTGGTGACGAGCACATGGCCAGTGGCGGCCGACGAGGAGGAGACGGGAGAAGAAGAGGACAGACGAGGAACATGCCACAGGTTGCCACGGGCGGTGGCGTGCAGAACGACAAGACCAGACAGATGCAACGACACAGTGCCAACACCACGCGAGTGCACAACATCCATGCTCATGCGGTCAAGTGCAGTCACGGACAGGAGGCTGAGCTCGAGACCAGGGACGAAGAGGACATCGATCAGAAAGATGTCACCGGCAGGACCACAAAAACGAACGACACCAACACCACGGACACGCAACACCTGTCCAGAGCCCGTCCGGACACCGGAGACATCGCCGACAGGACCGAGCATACTGAAGGCCTCACGAGAGGCCGTCATGTGATGCGTGGCCCCGGAGTCGATGATCCAGGTCTCAGCAGGGTCCTGGACCGGGGTCGCTAGATCGCTAACGGTCACATGGCAGCAGGCGAGGGACGCGGACGCGGTGGATGGAGGCGTGAAACGGGACTGCCAATCGTCAAGCCAGGAAACATCATCAAGAAGAAAGACGGAGGAGGCCACAGGCGACGACGAGACAGACGAGGAAATGGGACACGACCGCAGCTCAGTCTGAGTCATGCAGGGCTGGGCAGGAGAGCAGGAGGTGACGCAACTCGCACTTCCCTGGGGAGGAGGGTGTGGCAGGCCGAGTTGGAGCGCGATAAACTGCTCCAGCTGACGCTCACGGGAGGAGGGCCCGGGAGCGGAGACGGAGTGCGGTGTGACGGCGCCGGAGCCCGGGTAGGAGGAGGACGGAATCGCCGAAGGGAACGGGGGCGCCGACGGCTGCGGAGTCGGTGTCTGCGGGACTGGCCAGGCTACCGGGGTGGTGGAGCCGCTGGACGAGGTCGAGGCGTCAGAACTGGCAACAGGGACGGAGGCAGAGGCGAGACGGCGCTCCCGCTGGCGACGCATGGTGGCGATGATGCGCGCCTCATCCGTCGGCAGCAGGCACGTGTACCACCCGTGCCCAGGCTGGCCACAGTTGTGGGAGGCAGAGCCACCACTGCCAGACCCGGTCGACGGCTGCTGCTGTTGCTGCTGCTGCTGACCCTTGCCCTTCTTGCTCCGACGCTTCTTCTTCGCCGTCGGCAAAGCGCTGGCGGAGGAGCTGGCGGAGGAGCTGGCGGATGTGGCTGTGGCGGGAGAGGCGATGGCCACGGAGGCGAGAGCCTCCGTGCGATGGAGTTCGGACTCCAGGCGAGCTTCCTCAATGCGGAGGAAGAGCTCGTATGCCCAGGGCATGAGGGTGCCCTGGGTCGCCATGGTGGAGAGGACGTCCTGGGGGTAGTGAACGAAGACGTCCGCGTACGCGCTGGTGGCGCCGCGCTTGATGGTGAGGAGCGCGGACAGAGGTGGTGGAGCAGCTGTACCGAGACGACGCAGGATGTCCTCCACCCGCTGCCAGTAGGCAGTGACCGTCTCGGTCTCCCCCATGCGCAGGGAGTTGAACTCTCGGAGCAGACGGCTGATCTCAGCGTCGCTGGACAGACGATGAGGCCGAGTGAGGATGTGCCATGTGGATGCAGGGTCCGGTGTGGCGCCAGTGGTGAAGTCGCCGAGGAAGGGCTCCAGTGCCAGGCGGGAAGCCGGAGGGGCGACTGGGACGAGGGCACGGACGGCGCGACCAGCGTCATACAGCTGGTCAGCCTGGGTGGAGTCATATGGATGGGTGTAGTACACCCATAGGCCCTCCCCTTGCGCCCAGATGCGGAAGCTGAGCTCCCAGCTCCGGAACGGCTCGCCAGCCTTAAGCGGCGGCGGCGGTGTCTCAAAGTCCTTCTGCCTGCGGCCGGCGCCCAGAGTGGGGCCAAGGACGGAGGTCACCGTCTGCCGCTGGCACTGAGTCTGCTGCTACGCTAGGTAGTGCGTGGCAACGGACACAGCTGGGCTGGCGTGCCCTAGAGGGATGAAGGGTGGCAGCGCACCGGTAGCAGTGTGGGAAGTTGATGGCTGCAGCGCCGCAAGCTGCTGCGTCAAGGCGGTGAGCTGTAGCTAAAGAGCGGCGAGGGGGTCAGGGACGCCGCCGATGCCAGAGGACATCTCCTGCTGCAGTTGCTGCTGCTACTGCTGCTGCTGCTGCTGCTGCTGCCTCTGCATCAAGGCGGCGACCTGTAGCTGAAGAGCGGCGAGTGGGTCAGGGATGCCACTGCCGATGCCAGAGGGCAACTGCTGCTGCTGCTGCTGCGGCTGCTGCCGCTACTGCTGCTGCTGTTGCTGCTGCTGCTGCGGCTGCTGCTGCTGCTGTTGCTGCTGCTGTTGCTGCTGCTGCTACTGCGGCTGCTGCTACTACTGCTGCTGCTGTTGCTGCTGCTGCTGCTGCAGCTTCTGCAGCTGCTACACAAAAGGGGGGCTAGGGGTCCCTCCCCCAACGGAGGAGGACCCCGCGTCAGAGGGGCTGTTGGTCATGGTGGTGAAAGATGCCTCTCGTCCCCTTTTGTGTTTTTTTTTTCTTCTTCTTTTCTTTTGTGCTACTGATATCAGTAGTGACGTCAGCCGAGGATGGCTGACGTCAGTAGTGGGAATTGCGTGTGTGTAGTGCCACTGTTTTCTCCCCCGGCCCCCCCTTTTTTTACTTTTCTTCTTTTCTTTGCTATTGATGACATCAGCAGTGACGTCAGTAGAGGGGTGCTGACGTCAGCAGCTGCAAATGTTGGGGCCACCGCTGCTGTTGTTGGTGCTGATGCTGCTGTTGCTACTGCTGCTGTTGCTGCTGCTGCTGCTGCTACTGCTGCGGTTGCTGCCGCTGCTGCTGCTACTGCTGCTGCGGCTGCTGCTGCTGCTGCTCAGCTGTTTGCTACTACTACTGCTGCTGCTGTTGCTGCTGCTGCGGGTGCTGCAGCTGCTGCTGCTCGTGCTGCGAGCTGTAGCAGCTGCTGTGACTGCTGCTGCTATAGCAGCGAGCTGCTGCAGCTCGCTGCTGCAGCTGAGTCCTGCTGCAGCTGCTACATGCTACAGCAGCTGCTCGCTACAGCTGCAGGCTACTGCAACGAATTGCGGGGTTGGGGGATTTTCTTTTTGCTGTCTTTCTTTTTGTTTTTTTTTTTTTCTTGTCAACAGCGGGCAGCAGCCTGCTGCCTGCTGCGAGCAGTGGGCTGCTGCTCGCCGAGGAGCAGCGAGCTGCTCCACGCTGGCAGCAGCGAGCTGCTGCTCGCTGCTCGCTCGCTGCGAGCAGCGGGCAGCAGCATTCGCGGCTGGTAGCTGCTGCTCGCTGCTACTGCTGCAGCTGTCGGCTGCTGCAGCTCGCTGCAGTAGCTGCTACAGCCCGCTATTGCTACTGCACGCTGCTACAGCTGCTGCGTGTTGCGGCTGCTGCCTGCTGCTGCTACGAGCTGCTACAACCGGCTGCTGCTGCGGGCTGCTGCTGCTGTTGCACGCCGCTGCTACTGCTGCACGCTGCTGCTACTGTTGCTGCGAGCTGTTGTTGCTACAGGCTGCTGCTGCTACTGCTGCGAGCTGCTGCTGCTGCGGGATGCTGCGAGCTGCTGCTTCTGCCAGCTGCTGCTCGTGGTGCCAGTCACTGCACCTGGGTGACGTTGCTGCGTTCGTCGTCGCCCACAGACGTCAGACGTCGCCTGCCGCTCACCTCCTCGCGTCACGCGTGGGGGTCAGTGCTGTCGAAAAATTTCGGCAGCATTTCCCCTGGCGCAGTGGCCGTGGGAAAATTCTTACGCCGCCACCAGGAGGGTCAATGCTGTCGGAAACATTCCGGCAGCATTTCCCCTACACTGGCGCGTATGGGAGGTCCGCCGGCGTTGTCTAGCACCTGTTCGCCAGTCTTCTGCTGCTGCTGCTACGCTCTGGCTCTGATACCAAGAAAGAAACTATGCAGCAGGTTGGGGCAGCAGCGTTGTTGATGCAGCGTGCGGGCTTCCACGCTCGTTGCTTAAGTCACCTGCCCCCCCAGTCTGCTGCTCTAGAGTCTAAGTCTGGAAGCTCTGGGTTTTGTTACTCAAAAACGCGCGCGCCAGAGATAGCGCCAGAAAGCAGCTGAAAACTGATAATGACTGATTAGGAATGAAGAATGAACAACAATGGGAGACCCCTCCAAGTTCTAGGCCCCCCCCCCCAGCTCTGTAGAGCTTGTTACTCAGTTCATCAGCCAATCAGAAAATAGCTCAGTTCATGCTGGCATGTTTTCTCGGTGAGGCCTGCCAGGTAGCCGACAGCCCAAAACCCGGGCGTCGTCCGTTTTGCCTGAAAACTGGACCATATCATAATACCAACGCTGCAAACGCAGCCGTGTGGTCAGAATCTGCTAGAAAAATAGCAAAGAGGATTTATGGCAGCCTAAACCCAGATAGTGCCCACAATGGTTTATGTTGCCAAACAGGGCCATGCAACATGCAACTGGGACCCTAGGCAGTGCATGACGATGCAGACGCGATGGGACGCACTGGACGCATGCCAGCAGTAACTGCGGTGTCAATGACCGCCGGCAGCACGACCGTCGAGGAGGCCTGCCGATGGAGCTGAGCGCGTCGCCGGAGAGAGGAGGCTCCAGCGAACAGCGAGAAGACCTCAGCGCGCGTCGGCTCCACCGGTCGACACTCCATCAGCGTCGAGTCTCGTCGTCAGTCATCTACACGCCGATGTACACAAGCCGGTAGGACACAACAGAGCACAATGAGAGATGCGAAAAAACCAACACAACCCGGGTATCTGTCCTAAACATTAGACAAAACTAGCTTGAGTCAACAACCCAAATATGTCCACACAAAACAGGCACATCAAGATCAGTGTCAGCAGGCTTGCGAGGCGAAAGAATATGCCGACAGAGGGGTCCAGCTTGAAGTGCAGTCTCTTCTCTGGTCAATCACCTGCACAGGTGTGGTGGGTGTGCAGCAAGGCCAGAGGTCACCACGTCCAGACTTACACATAAACCAACACTCCCCCATGACCCACAACCGCACTGCACACCGAATGGGACAAGTACACCAGCAACGTTACAAGGAATGCCACACGACTGTACACGAACGCACGACACAACAACTCAGCCTGGCGCATCACGAACGCATAACAAACCGACGGCGTGCACTGCTACCTTGAAGACGTTACTGTTGAGTGCCTTTGTGAGAAAGTCAGCGCGCTGCTGATTGGTGTCAGCCCACACGATCTGGACATCTCCTGCAGCGACACGCTCACGCACAAAATGATTCTCAACATTGATATGTTTAGTGCAAGTGTGATGCATGCCGTCGTGCTCAGCAATCGCTTTTGTGCTTTGATTGTCACAACACAAAGTGATGCAGTGAATGGGGACGTGCAACTGTTGCAACAGCCGACACAGCCAAACACTTTCACACGTGCCTGCGCCAAGAGCAACATACTCTGCCTCACTGGAGCTGCGCGCAACACAACCTTGCTTACCACTCTTCCACGAGATCGCTGTCCCCCCAACAAGGAAGATGTACCCCGTGCGACTGCGAGCATCCACATCATGTGCTCAGTCGCTGTCAGTGTATCCATCCACGACCACGGTTGGCTGTGCACGATAGCAGAGCCCAACTAGGGTCGTGGAGAGGGCATACTAGACAACACGCAGAGCGGCCTCCATGTGACGCGACCTGGGGCACTGAGAGAATTGGGCCAGAAAATTGGCAGCGAAGGCGACGTCAGCTCGCGTAGTGGTAGCCAAGTACATCAGGGAGCCTATCACTCGCAGATACTCACTGACATCGACTGGCTCCCCCAGCTTTGACACGTCCACTGTCTTCAACAAGTGCTGTCATGCGGGAGTCATTGGTGTAGACGCAGTGGGCACAGACGCAAGGAGGGGAGAGAAGCGCTCCCCCAAGCTCCTGACATAAGCAGCCTGGTGAACGTGAAGGACGCGACGAGCGCGGTTACGCTCGATCTCTATGCCTAGGAAGACACGAGCCGAACCAAGGTCTTTCATCTTGTATGCGGACTGCAGCAAAGACTTTACAGACGCAACCGACTCTTGGCTTGGGGACGTGATCAGCAAGTCATCGACATACACAAGGATGGCAACGAACGATGCCGACACCGGGGTGACAAAGAGCGCAGGATCTACCGTGCTCCGACGGTACCCACCTTTCTCCAGGGTGGACTTAATCTCTTGGTTCCAACACCTATGAGGCTGTTTAAGGCCGTAGAGGGCCTTGCGCAGTCTCCAGACTCTGTCAGTGCCATCTGTGAAGCCCGGAGGCTGTACCATGTAGATCTCCTCATCCAACTGTCCGTGTAGGAAGGCGTTGTTGACGTCCATCTGCTCAAGCTCCCAGTCGTGGTGTGCAACGAGACTGAGGAGAGCTCGAGCAGTGGTGTAACGTGCGACGGGACCAAACGTTTCGTCGAAGTCTACACCTGGGACTTGGGAGAATCCCTTGGCAGTGAGACGTGCCTTGTTCTTGTCAAGCTCGCCGTTGGGCATGTATTTTCGCCAAAACACCCAACGGGCGTCAATGGCCTTGCGCCCTGGAGGCAAATCGACTACCTCGTATACGGCATGATCGACTAGAGCTCTCAGCTCATCTCGCATGGCTGCTTCCCAATTCTGTGAGTCAGGCGCCGACCGTGCCTGCTGAACTCTGGTTGGATCAGGGGACGGGGGCGACACTGCATTGGTCGCAACACAGTCTGCCACGCTGTCAAGCACAGCGGCTTCAAAGGCGCGCTCATGCTCTGTCAAGAGCAGCATGTACCCAAGGACAGAGCTGGGGTGGAAAACCCCTGTGGCCAGGCCTAAGGCATCCATGCCGGTCGGCACTGCTGGCGATTGCTCAGGATGAGACTGCAACGGTCGGGAGTGAGACGCCGAGACACTGGAAGAGCGGGTGGGGAGAGCCCGGAGGCGGCCACCACAGACAAAGGGTGAGACAGGTGCAGGACCAGGTGGAGCAGCGGGAGCGGCCATGGGAGGATCAACTCGACTGGAGGTAGCGGACATGAGAGGACTAGAGGGTGTCGTAGAGTATTGCGTAGGTGAGACGGACTCAGAGGAGGTAGGAGACTGAGTAGGGGAAACGGGGGCACTGGGGGACAAGGTCTGAGAAGGCACTGTGTCGGACGCCTGGGGACGCAACGAGGGGACAAGCTGCATAAGAGGAACGACAGCAAGGACTGCATGAGGGGGAGAGACCGCAAGACCGACCTCCCCTCGCCACCAAGAGAGCGGGAACAGGTCGTCAGAGGGAGAAGGACGACACAGGTCACAAAGAAAGAGAGACTCAAAGAACAAAGCGTCGCGCGACTCGACAACCCGCTGGCGCTCTGGATCCCAAAAGCGCCAGGCCTTGGACTGCGTAGAAACGCCCAGAAAGGGACACAGGCGGCCACGCGGGGAGAGTTTGCCCTTGCGAAGATCCTCGGGGAGCCAGACAGACACAATGCTACCCCAGATACGAGCTAGACGGAGGTCGGCACGAGTACCGTACCAACGCTCAAAAGGGGTGACCGTGCGGGGAAGGGGACCGTGGGGAACACGGTTCCAGACCCAGGTCATGTAAGTCATCGCTTTGAAGGCGAAGAGAGGGGGAAGACCAGACTCAGACAAGAGAGTACGAGCACCATCGGCAAGAGTCCGATTCCAACGTTCAGAGATTCCGTTCTGTTGGGGTGTGTAAGGAGCGGAGGTCTCCAGACACACACCCTTGGACTCGAGGAAGCGGGCGGTGGGACCGAGGAATTCACCACCACGGTCACTACGAAAGACACGCAGGGACCGCTGACACGACCGTTCAGCCTGGAGAAGCCATGACTCAAGAACCGTACACACATAGCTCTTCTGACGAAGGGCAAAAATCCAACAAAAACGAGAGAAATCATCCGTCAAGCACAGAACATACAGCCAGCACCCCCAAGGAAGTCATGGGGAAGGGGACCCATGACGTCAGCATGGACAAGATCAAGGGGGTGAGACGACTAGGAATCGGAGGAGGCAAAGGGAGAGTGATGCATCTTGCCCTGAGCACAGTCTAGACAGTCAGAGGGGCAAGGCGGCGGGAAAGTGGACGAAGAGAGACCAAGAGCGGGCTGAAGGCGAAGCATGCTGGTGATGACATCAGTGTGCACATGGCCAAGGCGACGATGGAAGAGTTGAACATAGTCAGGGGAGAGAGATGGAGCAACATGGGCAAGAGAGGAGCCAACAGAGGAGGCAGAGGGGACAACCAAGGGCACACGGTAAAGCTTGTGACACTTGACGACCTCTAGGAAAACACGGCCAGTAGGACGGAGACGAACAGTACCCATGCCCTGACTGGCGGAGAAGTCCATGCCTTGATCATCTAGGGAGGTCACCGACAACAGACTGAGCTCCAAGGAGGGCACGTACAGAACTTCGGGCAAGAACAGTACACTACTAGGCCCAACGAAGCGGACAACACCCACACCCTGAACGGGGAGCAACTGGCCGGACCTAGTGCGCACAAACCGAACGGGACTAGCAGGACCCAACGAGACAAAACAAGCGCGATCAGAGGTCATGTGGTGGGTGGCTCCAGAGTCAAGGACCCATAAGCCACCTGCGACGCGAGCACGGGGAAGGACACCACAGGTGGCAACGGTACCAACAGGGGGGAGGACGAGTCACATGCAACGAGACGGCGTAGAAGCACGAAGGGCTGCCAAGTCTCTATCCACGGAACAGACGCAAACGGAGACGCAAGAACGTGACCAGGGGGTCCCCACGAAGAACAGTGTCAGTCTGACAGGAGGGATCTCTGGCCAAAGCAGTCACACTCTCACCTCCCTGATCGCGAAGGTGGAGACGCTACAGAAGGAACTGCTCCAGCTGATGCTCGCCGTCAACGGACGGCGCTGACGACAGAGCAGGGGACCCGGAGGGACAAGGAAGCCATGCAGCAGCAAAGTAGGCGGAAGAGGGCGGTCCGGTGTAGGCGGGCACGCCGTACGGTGGCGGCCAACCCTAGGGATAAGGCGCCGGCGGATGTGTAGAGAGGACGCCAGCAGCGGAGTACGCCTGAGCAGGGGAGGAACACGCCGACCGGGACGACGTACTGGAGTTGGAGCCGGAGCTGGAACTGGCCGTGGAAGAGGAGGCAGAGCTGCCGGAGCACGCCCAGTGGGCACGCATGGCGCGTGCCAGGCAAAGGTCATGAGGCGGTACCGGGCACTTCTGAGCAGAGTGCTTGGAAGACCCGCAGTTCCAACATACCACCTCGCCGGGAACACGAGAGGAGATGGCGTCAGATGGTTTCCCCTTGCCGCGGCCCTTTCCCCGGCCGCGTCCACGGCCCCAAGAGGCAAGGGCTATAGCCGTGGAGGAGGACGTGGGGACAGAGGCGGCACTGGAGGAAGAGGAGGAGGAGGAGGATGAGATCGCTGTGGTGACGGCTGCGACCCCCGCGACGGCGGAGCGATGCAAACGCTTGTTCAGTAGACTTGTCCACAAGGCAGCCAGGCGCTCAGCGGTGAAGTCCTAGAGGGCGCCGACACCAGGTGGGGACTTTGGAGGCACAGCCTGAGATGTAAGACGCTGCAGCTCATCTGGGGTGACGTCGCGAAGGAGATCAGACAGCTCGGGAATCAACCCATTGACCA
Source organism: Penium margaritaceum (assembly GCA_023375785.1). Classification (NCBI taxonomy): domain Eukaryota; kingdom Viridiplantae; phylum Streptophyta; class Zygnematophyceae; order Desmidiales; family Peniaceae; genus Penium; species Penium margaritaceum. Next base: position 108,221 of record SZWC01006287.1, on the reverse strand, counting down.
TGGTGAGCACTGCAGAAAGCTGCCCTGGGGCAGCATCACCAAGCTCACGAAGCACTTTAAGCCCGCGCGCCCTGTACGCATCTGCCGATTCGTCCACATGCATAAGAAGCGTGTTGAACTACACGCTGAGTTCGCTCTGGGTAGCTTGGTTGGTGACGGCGGTGCGGCGGCGCAGCATCGTGTATGCACCAACGGGGTCAGCAAGCCGCAGAGCTGCAGGGTCAGCATTGTATGTGCCAACATCATCGACAAGCGTTTCGGGCGCAGCAGCGATGAGGGCGCGGATTGCATGGGCGGACTCATCAGCGACAGGCGTAAAAGGTGCGGCTGTGGGAAAATGGTATTCCCACAGGCGTTCTCCCTGGGCCCAGGCGCTGAAGCGCGTTTCCCAGGAGGAGAAGGCAAGACCGGTAGCCAGGACAGGAGGCTGGGAGAAAAACTCATGCTGACGTGGTGGAGCGGCGGAGGCGGCAGCAGGGGTGTTGTTTGCAAGAGGGATGGCAGCGGTGCTCTAGCGGACTGAGAAGAGGAGGCACCAGCAGGAGAGCCAGCAAGGGGGAGGGATGCAGCAGGAAGACGCTGAAGCACGATGGCAGCGACTTCATCAGCAAAGGCGGCGCGATTGTCATTTGCGACTTTGAGGCCATCTTCTGCCTCGCACTGAGCCTCGCGAGCAAGGTTGAGCTGACGCTGCAGATTGACAATGACTGACTCGTCACCAGGCATTGTGACGACTGTGGGACTCTTCCGGACAGATTTCGGCAGAGTTTCCCCCGCCCCAGTAGGCGTGGAAAAATGGGTTTGTCTTTTGCACGTAGAGTAGGTGCTGCAGGACAACTCACCCCAAGTCAGACACAACAAGCCACCGCAGAGGGAGAAGAGACACCAGATAGGCAGCAAGAGGGGCAACTAGAGAGGCAGCTCACGAGGCTGTGGACGGGGAAACACTGCGTAGAAGGGAGAGGAGTGGAGGGACAGCAGCAGTGAAAGCTACAGCCAAGATGGACACGGTTGGAACAGCAGAAACGGCAAGGGCGAGAAGGCCCGCAACACAAGCAGCACCTAGTGTGGTGACGATTGCGGCGGCGGAGACAAGAGTGGTGGCAATGCTGGAGATGGCCGATGAGGAAGAGGCGAGAGATGTCACGGTAGCCGCAGTTGAGGTGCGGATCGAGGACGCGGCAGTGGCGATGGCAGATGCTGCTCATGCTGTAGCTGATGCAATGGATGCTGCGGGTGCTGCAATCTGCGTGCCTATGTCTGCCGCGGCTGCAGCAATGGGAACAGCGACCACTGCTGCCTCAGTGTAGGCTTCAGTGGCCCGGCCAACAGATGTGGTGGCCGGAGCACGGGCGGCCCGTGCTGCTGCTGCAAAAGTAGCGGCGGCCGCGGCTGCGGCGTCTATCACTATAGTGGCTGCGTGCGTAAGCGAGGATGAGAGGGCAGTGGCGTCCTCCACAAACTCCGCATAAAGATGAGAGAGGGAGACGGGCTCAGCAGCGCTCCCACGTGGTGGTTGGTCAAGAGCGGGGGAAGCCGAGGGGGAGACGCTTACCGAAGAGTGGTGCGGCGTTCCCTCGGGTTGAGAAGGTGGAGAGCCGGCGGCGGTGTAATCCCCCCCACCACGACGCGAGCGAGAGCGCGAGCGCGAGTGGTGGCGTGCTGCACGTCCCTCGTAGTAGTGACCAGGCAGCAATGAGCCAGAAGTGTCGTGGGACGCCAGTGTGCCGGGCTATGCCACCAATGTGGTGCTGCCGTGTGGGCTGGCGTTGGACGACCAAGGCGATTGCCGTGACTGGGGCTGGGGTGCAGGTGCTAGGTGTGTCTTCAGTCGCCATTGCTGTAGTGCTGCATGTGGAGATGTGTACGTGACGGCGGAGGTGGGAGAAATGACGGGGGCGACAGTGAAAGGGCCATGGCGGAGCGGTGGAAACGACGTGACGCGTTGCTGAGCTAGAGTTGCTGCTGTTGAGCTGTTGTCGAGCTGTTGCTGAGCTGCTGCTGCTGAGCTGCTGCTGTTGAGCTGCTGCTGTTGAGCTGCTGTTTCTGAGCTGTTGGGCTAGAGCTGCTGCTGAGCTGTTGCTGAGCTACTGCTGAGCTACCACTGAGCTGCTGAGCTGAGCTGCTGTTCACGTTGCAGCTGCTGTTCTTCAGCCTAGGAGTCGTCGACGGACCCCCCCATGTTGCCGAAAAAATCTCGGCAGTGTTTCCCCCGCCCTAGTGGGCGTGGGAAATGTGGGGAGGCTGTGGGAAAACCTGTGGGTACCTGATCCAACCCCACCCAACCCAGGAATAGAGGGGAGCCCAGCCAGCAGGGGGAGGGGAATACCAAAGGAGCCCTGACGGCAGAGTGCCATCAGCCGCTGCTGCTGTTGCTGCAACTGGCACTGCTGTTGTCACTGCTGACGTTGTGTCTGCTGCTAACCTTGGCAGTTGAAGGCAACAGTCGGCTGCTGCAGTTGCTGTTCTTGTAGCTGCAGCGAGCCTGAGCTTGGCTCGCTGAGGGCCAAAGCTAATCCACGCTATGGGTCCGAGCTGTTGTCGGTTTCGACTGTTGGTGCCTTGGCTGTGCAGAGGAGCAGGCAGTGTCGAGAGAGTAGTCAGCTGTGGTTAGAAGCACAGCTGACTTTCCTCCTGCCGTGTTTCCCGTTGCAAGAGGCACGTCGTTGCCAAGAGAGGCAATAGCAACAGGAGATGGCAGTAGGAGGAGAGGGAGGGTAGAGACTTTGGACCACTGTAGCTGCTGAGTGGGTGCGAGACGCCAAGAGAGGCCGTCGCTCCACAGGTCATGGATCTGCGGACGGCAGATCAATCTGACGTACGTCTCTACTGCACCTGCTCTGATACCAGTAGGGAATGGTGGAAGAAGCATCAATGACACTCTGAAGTAAGTCAACACACAATGTGCAGAGTGTATAGGTGTAGTAGTAGTTGCAAGACGTGAAGCGATAGTAGTGGAGAATCACAGTCACGGGCCACCGTAGTGGTGCCCGTCGGGAGCGAGCGAGCGAGCAGCAAGCTCGCTTTCGCTCGCTCCCGAGCGAGCCAACCACCACCTGCTCTTGGGTTATTGCCTAGGCCACACAGGAACAACCCGGGTATCTGTCCTAAACACTAGAAAAAACTAGCTTGAGTCAACAACCCAAATATGTCCACACAAAATAGGCACATCAAGATCAGTGTCAGCAGGCTTGCGAGGCGAAAGAATACGCCGACGGAGGGGTCCAGCTCGAAGTGGAGTCTCTTCTCTGGTCAATCATCTGCACAGGTGTGGTGGGTGTGCAGCAAGGCCAGAGGTCACCACGTCAAGACTTACACATAAACCAACAAGGGGGTGGCGGCCAAGGCTGAGCAGAATGTCCCGGTGTCTGCCACCCTACGGACAGCCGGTAGGCTTGACGAGAGATTTGTGACGACGTGGGTAAGAAGGTCCATACCGGTTGTCAGCAACAGCTGCCGGACTAATAGGTCGGCAACAAGGCGGTCGAAACTGAGGAGGAATGGGCAAAGAAGTCTGAAAATATCTTGCGTGGACGATGAGGTGGCGGACACCAAGAGTGCGGAGCCAGTTGCAGATGGATTGTAGCAACTGGCTACAACAGTGCGGGGGGGGGAAGGGGAACCCCACACATGTTGAAGGGGAGCCCAACAGTGGGATAGAGGCACTAGTCTCCACCACTTGGGGAGTGTCTCGCGGCTAGGACGCCATGTCGCTAAAATTGGGTAGGTACACATTATGTTGCACAAGTTGTATGCCTGAAATACATGATATGTCGACTTACCTTCTCTGATGACGAGCACAAACGCCACGTTGTCTCTCCACCCGCTAGACATGTTGATTTGGCATGGTCCTGTGACTCAGAGTGAGAAAACGATTGACTGGTGAGGAGGCCTGACAGACCCCGCCGCAACGCAACATCTGCAGACAAACACCTACCATTGTTTGATGACGTCGCCTACGTTGCATGTCATGGCACTCGCGGATGTCTCCATGGTAGCATGTCATGGGCCCGTAATCCGTCTCTGCGGCTATGGTTCGAGCCCACCGCCTTGTCTTTGCACGTGTGGGAGCAAGGGTTTCCGTTGGACACACTAGTAGTGTTTTGCATCTACGCTTGGCAGACTGCGTGTTAAGGGCGCATGAAGACTGTCCGATACTAAAAAATCTCATCTGTATTAATAAAAACATCAGCATGGCATTGAAGCAATTTTGAGGGAGTACAAAAGACCGTAGTGTCTAGATGTAAGGAAAGGGTGGAAGCCACTTATGCCCAATTTTCATAATTACATAGATCATCCGCCCGTCGTGAAGCAAAAAATACCCTATCTACCCATCCACCGCTGCTACCGCCACTCCAGTAACAAAGAAAAAGACGACAAGGCATGGCAAGGCCGCATGCCATGGGTCGACGAGGCATGACATTTGGCGGCCCCTGCTAGTCTCACAAACCCCTTCCTTGAAGAGTTTGTGAGCCAAGCGGGAACGGTCTGTCCAGAGTTTGAGGGGAGTTCGAAACTCCCCATACGTTGAAAGGGAACCTGCTGGGCACTGCTACCGTGGGGGCCATGTCACCGTGCCCAAACCTATTCATTGATACAGTCAACAGAGTCACACGGCCACATGTGCAAACCACGATTGTACAGAGAAACAAGAACAAGATTGGATTATGTGTTTGACTGACCAAAATCATTGACGCGTCCAAGAAATAACTAACATAACATAGGTACTAAGAATCGTTGAAAACTGAAAGTGCCATGGGAAAGTATCTACTTTGTTGTTGTCCTGATCTATGGATGATCAATTGATTGCGTCTCCAGACCCTCAGACAGTGCAGTTTGTGAAGAATGTTTTCTTGTTTGTGTGCATAGTAAATGATTTTGATTGTTTTGGTTGTGCCCCTTGCCATGAATACCTTTGAACAGATTTCTCTGCTGACTTCCACATATCAGGTAGATGCATGATCTATTGCGTACTTCAATTCATCGTATTTTCCAAGCAAGATCGTGCTCTGAATCGCTCGATTTGGTTGAGTGAGCAGAAAGTAAGCCTCATCCAAAGGTCAGGTGCTGGGGTGGCGAAATATGGTATCCGCCAGCAGCGGCCGGCAATTCCCCGTCAGTGCTCCAACTTCGACTCCACCAAGCTCTAAAGGCACGCAAGGAAAAGAGGAAGGACTCAAGAAGGTCTCCTCGTGCAAGAGGGAGCTTTCCTTCACTTCAAGCCCATGGAAGGCGTTTCGACAGGACGTCATTAATGCGCCTACCCTGGCCTAGCGTTCAGGGCGTGGTGGACGGCTCCATCATGAGTTACTTTGACGGCCGTAGCCGGGGCTATACTACTCCAATTTGGGGGTGTTTGGATACGGTGGAAAGCTTACTTCACAGACTTCATGGATTTGTTTTGATCACACTCAAATAAAGGGAAATACAGGCTTCGATTGCCCAACTTCATTTGTGGCTCTTCTCGTCACCAATATGGATTGTGATCATTGTGCTCCACACTCCTTACCATTGCTGTTCCTAAGGTCAAACAACAGTAGCATGCAACATAGAGGTATAGGCATCTGTGTGTTTGTGCATCAACACCTGCTTAAGTCGACAGATCCAGCCGCTATCTTCCTCGATATAGAGATTGAGTGTGATATTCATCATCGTGTGATGCACGTGCATGAGGTCAATTACGTTAGGAAGCTTGGAACTGTTTTGTGAACCTGTTGGCTACAGACCCCTCTACATCCACGTGTTTGATGCTCGCTGAGCAGAGGCTTCTCACGTGAGCAGACCCAAGTCACCTGGATGAGCCTATTGATGCCACAATGTACGTTTGATTCATGGGCTCCCTCATGTTTCTTGCAACCATGACGCATGCAGATACTGCCCATACTGTTAACTTGTTGTTGTAGTTCCAAAAACATTCGTGCAGCCTCAGTGGCTATGATGCACATTATTTAGCATTTTGGGTCTACCTGATGAATGGGCTTGTACTTTTGGGTGTGACAGTCTAAAGTTTTTGCTAAACACACTGACAATGATTAGGCCCAGGATCACGATGTGCGTAGCCGCTCAGGGCACATTTTCCTTGTCGGGGGCACCTAGGTTTCGTGGAAGAGTGACAAACAGAGTTGCATAGCGTTGAGCTCAACCGAGGCTAAGTATGTTGCATTAGGGGCTTGGTTCATGAGGGCGTCTGGTTGTGCCGTCTCATTCATTAGCTTTGTCAACCCATCTACTACATCACCATTTGTTGAAACAATGAAATCATGCGTCGCATCCCCGAGCATGATGGAATGTGTCACACACGCACAAAGCACATGAACTTTACGCATCACTTACTATGAGAGGATATCACGAGTTGTGATGTTTTCATTGTTGGTGTTGACACACGGTAGTAGCCCACGGACTTCCTTATCAAATTATTGTGCAGTTGCAACTTTAAGTTTTCTATGCACAATGTTGGGCACCTTGAATAAGACTCTGATCCTGGCTCATATGTGCACCACTCTCATTGTTTCCTCACTCTTTCCATGGGTCCTTGTGTGGCCCTCTCCCGTGCCCGCTGTCGTTGTTTGTTATTACAGCCGTCTTGAAACCATTGCTTGCACGTGGTGATTGGAATCTGCGGGTCATGGGGGAATGTTGTTGTGTCATTCTTGGTGACCTCTAAACTTTTCATCTCTCTCCTTGGGATGTCGTGAAGTTTGACAACTAGTTCAATGCAGTCAGCCTTAGCTGGCCCATCCTTATTTGCTTACGAGATTTTCCTCAATGTCCAGCTCCAAGGGACCATTTTCTTAGTGGTGTTAACGCTTCTTGTTCTTGGCCCAGTCATGGAGGATTTTCATTTCCGCATGTGGTACTTCTTACTTTCTATCATTTGATCAGCCAATCATTTTGTACGGTTGCCGGGTTCATGACAGTTGTTGCAACCATGTTGTCACTGTTATCCCACCAACAAGTTGTTCATGTGCATTATTCATGCTTGTGCTTGTGGGAGATGGTACATTCCCACACCTTCTTGCTATATTGTAGTTTACTTCACACTTTCAAACATAGACTTACCATCTGTCCACCATTCTGAGCGTTGCATGTTGCGTTGTGTCTCTCAAAGCATACAGTCTTGCACAAAATGATAAAAAGGGGGTTACTACATTCACCCAAATGTAGATGATGAGACTATCACTGGAGGCAACGTGATCATGAGAAAAATGATGATCGACATCAGATTTCATGGTACAGGTCATCATGCTTAGAAATTCCCTTGGTGGTATGATTATCGCTGATGTAATAGATAGGCAAACAAATTTGTTACAAAATTCAAGAACCAGACACTCACATGCACTTTCACCAGGTTGGTTGCCCTTTCTCGCAGTACGCTTGATGCATCCTTGCTTATCGCTCTTCCAAGAGATGGCTGTACCACTGACATGGAAGACGTACCCGGTGAGGAAATGGGCACATTGTTGCTGTCGTGTCAGTTCGGTGACCTTTGGACTTGATGCCACTCACTTGTAGGAAGTGTATGGTAGTCAACAACTACTTTGACAGTTCCAGCTTCACCTTGCACGCTCTCATGTGTTTACAAGTAGGAAGATCCCAGGGGCAAACTCTCAGGGCCATTATCTCTGTGACCTTGTATTTGCAATTTCTTAACTAAACCATGTTGAGCTCTTCCTAGTGGGCCCGTTGCTTCTTTTGGATTGTGATTCGGACAGCCAAGCAGCTTTTTTGGTTGGTGCGATTGTGCTGGTTTCAGTCTTGGAGGTGGTAGATGCTTTCATGGTATTTCTACTAGCCTAGCAAATGTGTTGGCATAGATGCACGCATGCGTGGCTAAGAGGGGAGGCGCAGGTATGCTACTTGGTCTCTCATTCTATTCAGTTCTTAGATCCTACACTTTTTATGATTTCTTTTCCATCTGTCCACCTTTCATAGCACAATCTGTCACGTTGTGCTCCTTGCAATGTACCCTGTGAAAAGAAAAATGCTCAGGGGGGATTCTCCATTGCCTCATGGTATTAGAGCAGTAGAGAGAACACACCATTGTACCCCACCATGTAGTACATTGAAGCGGCAGCAGAGATGTATGGGCTGGACTGGGCTGGGCTGGGTTCGGTAGGACGTAGAGTTCCCGGAATCATGGAGGCGCCAAGCTAAGGGCTCACATAAGGTAGTCCTCCGACAAAGCCGGAGGCAGAACTCTACTAGAATTTCTTAGCAGCTACTTTTACCATGGCTTCCATCTTCGTGGTAAATTCCATCTATCGAGGCGTTCTAGGCCACCACGGCAAAAACATCACTAGCAACGACAATGAGCAGACATGTACAAGTCCCTCCCTCCCAATCTGTAGATCTGCAGGTCTGAAGATCTACTGCTGCATTCGTATGTGGCACACAAGATGTCCGTCTCTCCGGGCTGCTGCCCAATACATCCTGGAACGTACGGCTGTGCACTATGGCAGAAACTGTACTTGGTTTGCTTAGGAGTAGTTGTAGCTGCAGTCAGCCATAACAGTAGCAGCTATGGGATTTTGTCAAAGCAGTTGCAACTACTGCAAGAGCACTATGAGAAGAAGGAGCTACCACCCTTGGGCATCACTCCAGCAGGCAGCAGCAGCAGCAACCATCCCAGTCATAGTAGTTGTGCCAGTCGCAGCAGCCGTCTACACTAGCAGCTGAACCTGCACTCGGTTGCAACAGCAAAAGCTGTGGCACTTGGCCATAGCAGGTACAAATGTAGCATTTGGTATTAACATCAGAAGCTGCTGCAGCTACTACACTCAGACATCATGCAGGCTGACGAAAACAGGAGCAGCCATAGCATCAACAATAGCTGCATGCTCACCGACAGCACAGCACCAAAGGCCACATCAATAGGAGTAGCAGTGGCGGCAGCAGCAGCAATAGTAGGACCCGTAGCATGTTGCAAATGATGATAGTAAAAGCTGCATCATGTTCTTTGCAAAGAAATAGCAACAAAATTTGTGACAAAAAAGTAGCCATGACATCAGCTTCTGTGGCCTTTAGAAAAATGCAGCACAACTTCGTGATGGTTGGGCCTAAATTCATTGCCGGCCCCATCATATGTTGTCAACGAGACCATCAAGCGATGAGCTTGTTGAATGTGAGATCCTTGCTCATAACAAAAAACAAGAGAGAAAAGGGCTGGAATGAGCACGGTCCACCCACTAAGCGGCCACCGTTTCAAGTGCTGCAATTGCCATTTGCCTTGGATCATTTTAACATTTTTTCATTTGCTTTTATCTTCATTTTTATGCTTTCCTGTTAATCTCTCACATCCTCTTTGTACCCATTGCACTTTACATGAATGTACATAGGTCCTCGTCTACTAGGCTTTTACTTGTTTAGCAAGAAAGGCTTTGTGTAATCGTCCATGTGTAAGTTTGAGTGACATTAATATCATTTGTTTGTCGATTATTAAGGTAAAGTGGTCTTCAACTAGTGCCCCAAAGTTATTGCTACCTATTTTTTTGCACTGAGTACACTTCACTCAATAATTCGGTAGACTACTACACGGACGACAAATTCCTCTTTTGTGAGACGAGAAGGCACCAAGGTAATGTGTAATGGGTGAATTCTCAGCAGCCCTTTTGGGTGACTGTGGTTTGGTGTTGGACCCTGTTCTCCAATGAAGACTCTGTTGTCAACGACCCTTGAAGACTATGTTCTCAGCAGACGTTGTCATATCATGTGTGTAGTCGGTCTCATGCTTATGAATGTCATTTTCATCTCATGGTACGACTTGAAATTCCGTTGCACACAAAAAAGGGTACCTATACTGTAGTTTCCCTTGAATACACCAACGTGTTCCCTATGTCCTCGTGGCTTTCATTTGTAAGTTTGACTTATTGAAGCACCGTAATGTAGTATTGTGGAAGTCTCCATAAATGGTGTCGAACCACATAGTTGTCAATGTGCTCATGATCACCAGGTACTATTGTTTACTTACGTGTGTAACGTGCAAACTAATTTTCCGTGAAAAGGGTTGAGAAATCAAATTTTTACCCCAAGACAGTGGCTTTCCCATGATTTTCTGCTATGGTTGCAACACTTAGTGTATGTAATGGACCACCTGTGATTTTCCACGTCCCTCCATTGTGCCTGTACACGTCAATGATGGAAACTGGGGCAGCCCTCAGGGAGGTGATCAGGCTGACGAAGAGCCGCATAGGTAGGACCAAACGTTTTTGAGAGGGAGATGCAGGTTGCACAAACAGAATTTGTGGAAGCGCATGAAGGAAAATAGGGGAAACAAATGTCTCAATCGACTCTTGAGTGAGAGATAAAAGAATCACAGCTTTCTAACAAGCCCTTACATGCCTTCTTTGGTTAAGGGAGCACAAAGTTGCACTCTGTCAAAGTTGACCCCCTGGCACACTCGCCTAGCCTAGCGGGATGAGCGGTAGATACATTTCCATGTATGGGACATTTTTCCTCCACGACTTTCACGGTCAATAATCATAAAAAAACTCCTTCATTGCAGTCCCTTGGAGGTCCTCCGGCTGTTTTTTCTCCGTGAAGGCCACTCTCTTTCAACCATGTTAATGATTCTGGCCGCCTTTTTCACTGAGTACGCTCAGGTCGTTTCCTTAAATTCGACCCATGATATTCAAACTTTGGAAAACCATATCTCACTCAAAAAGAATCTGAAATGAGTTTTGTTAAGTGCGTTGGAACATGTATGAAGAAAGACAAAAACCTGTATGCAACTGTTGTACCAGATGATGTCTACCGAGCAACTCATTTTTTTCACTTTCTGGCACCCTTACATCTATCGTCCTCCCACTTTACAAAAACAAAAACTACACAAGTCTGAATTTTCCCCTCAGCTGCTGAATGCGGTAAGCACCAGCAGCTTGGTTAATAAATCTTCCAATATCATGCTTGAAGGAAAGAACTTGATCTGCACTACCCTCTTTGCCTTGACCTCACAGATGAAATGGTACCGCAGGTCAATGTTCTTGGTGTGGGCATAGAAATCTGCATTCTTGGTCAGAGAAATGGGACCTATGTTGTCCCAATAGATGGTGGCTGCTTCAGTCTGCTTCTGCCGCCCATGACTTTCCAGCAGCTCATGCAGCCACAGTGCTTCTTTTGCCGCTTCACTTAGGACGATGTATTATGCTTTGGTGGAGGAGAGGGTGACACACTCTTTCTTCTTACTGCTCTAAGTGATTGCACCTCACCCTAGCAGAAACAAAAACCCATGATCCAGATCACCACCCCATTCCACGTCACTGTACCAATTAGGATGGGGTTGTTGTTACCGTTGAAGGTGAGGCAAGGGCTGATGCTGCTGTTGAGGTAGCACGGCATGCGTTTAATTGCCTCCCAATGCAGGACACCCAGATCCACACAAAATTTTCTGAGTACTCCCACTTTTTGGCAGATGATTGTTGCATGTATGAGAATCCTAACTGCTTCTTGGTACATCACTACTTCCATGTGGTTAATCTCTTGCATGCTGTGGGGAGTCTGCATCATGCGTAGCTTTGGTCAATTTTCCAGTGGTGTTGCAGCCTTGCGTGCTCCTTCCATGTTGAATCACTTGACGATGTCACTCATGTACGTGCTCTATGACAACTCCAAGATCTACCATTACCGGTCGCGCTTGACCTGAAGGTAGAGGTAGTATCTGAGCTCTCCTATGTCTTTCATGTCAAGCCTGGCAGCAAGAGACTGCTTCAAATCATCCAATAGAGACTTGGAGTCAAAGGCAATGAGAAGATCATCAACTTGGTTCACGATCATGACCTCGGTTGCCTCTTGCATGCGCCCATAGACTGCATGGTCAACTTCACTGAGCACAAAACTAAGGCTAGCCAGCTGCTCATCAATATTGTGGTACCGTGCTCATGGTGCTTGCTTCAGGCCATAGAGGACCTTCATAAGCTTGCACACAAAATCCTCCTTTCCTTTCAGCACATACCCCTTCGGCTCCTCCATGCACACATCCTCCTGGAGGCCACCGTTCAAAATGCACATGTCACATCCATTTGGTGCACCTCCAGGTCGATAGCAGAAGTAAGAGCTAGGATTGCTCGGTTGGATGGGAATTTTATGAGTTTTTAATTGTAATCCACACCCTTAGTCTATGCATACTCCTTTGTAACAAATTGTGCTTTGTACCCAAGCACCTTACCATCCGCACCACGCCTGCACTTGAAGATCCATCGGCACCCAATCACTCGGCTGCTGTGTGGATCTTCTCTGAGGGTCCAGGTGTTGTTATTCATGAGGGAACAATACTCCTCATCCCATGTGGCATGCCAATCTTCCGCCTTGGTGTTGTACAATGCTTCAACGAAGGTCGATGGGTCATCAGTAATGGTGAGGAAGAGGAGCTTGAGGTCAGAGATCTTCGCAGGTGGTGGAGCGATGCACAGGTTCAGCTGCTCGTCTTGCTATATCTGCTTCTTTGTGAGCCTCAATGACCGCTGTAGCTACTCCCTGTTGTGCTCAGAGTTTGTGTTGAGGCATGTAGGCCATCGTAGAAGTGGCTGTGCGTTGCTTTGCTGCTCATCCTCATTTGATTCAACTATTGGCTCCTTCTCCTTCTTCTCCTTCTAAGCTCCATCCACCACCTTGTTGCCATAATTACCGCCATCTCCTGCACTGCCCTCTTATGCTACCAGTCCCCCCTCCCCCCCCTCTATGAAAGGTGTGGGAGTGAGTGGAACCATAGTAAAAATGCTCCAGGTCCTGCCGTTCATGTCCTCTTGAAAGACCACATCATGGCTGCGGATGATCTTTCATGCACCAAAGTTGCAGAAGCGGTATCCCATGGTGTCATAGCCAAGGAAGGCTACCTCTACTGACTCTGCATCCAGATTGTCACAACTGCCGATATGTAAGTGTACAAAAATACCATGCCCGAAGAATTTTAGGTGAATCACAGTTGCCTGGCACCCCATCTACACCTCCTTTGGTGTCATCATGAGCATGTGGGACTCTGATTTTCCAGGTACACGATGGCGTTGACCGCTTCCATCCATAAGGTTGACGGGAGCTCAACATCTCGGAGCATACTGGAAACACATTCCATCCGTGTGTTGTGCAGGCATTCAGACACCATTCAGCTGCGGTGTTCCATATGGGGTGATTTCTTGTCAGATTCCACAGTGCTTGAGGTAGTTGCGGAAGTCATTGGAGAGGTACTCTCCTCCACTGTCAGTGCAAAGCACCTTCAACTTCCTGCCTCGCTCATTTTGTGCAGGAGCAATGCACACCTTGAAAACATTTAAGTGCTCATCTTTTTTATTTAGTAAGGACATCCTTCTTCCTCGACTTGTTATCAATGAACGTGACAAATTACAACATGCCGGACAAGGACATGGCATGGGACCACAAAAGTTAGAGTGAACAAGTCAGTGAATCTCAGTTGCCTCCTTTCCTTTTCTATGAAAAGATGACGGACTTGCTTCTGTTCAATGGAGCTCTCCCAAGCCAATGCGCCAGGCTACTCCATCCCCTTGACCTCCAGTCCACGCACCATCTGCTGCATGAAGATGATGGCGCCAAAGCCAAGGTGACCAAGCCCGCGGTGCCATAGGCTGATGTATTTTCCCTCCTTTGCCGCCAATGTTGAGCCGGCTTCCTTCTTGATGCCACATAGAGACGCTATACACCGTCCTCCTCCTCCACTTTTCCAAGCACAAGGCCTACACAAGCGGAGATGGCACAACCGCCATTATCAGAGCAGACCTCCGTGCCTTCAAAGATTCCAGAGGAGGTTAGCTGCCAGCCCCGGAATATGGAGCACCCCCTTCACATGATGGTCCATGTGATTACCCTTAATGTAACCACAAAACACAATCTCGCCATCTTCAAGTGTCAAATGTGCATGATTGTCCCCCATGTACACCATCAATTTGAAAAGGACTATGTTCGATCGTTAGTGCCGCTCTGTGATTTCAGTCATAAAACCTCCAAGTGTAGTTGTACAGATGGCGAACAAGAAGCACTCAACTATTTGAAATGCTCTAATCTTGGCCACATCCTTACAATTGATGGATCCAACAGTTGACTACATCATGGCCACCGAAGTGTCCGATGGAACAATTGGCACCGTTCTCTTCCAAGAGAAGAGTGGTAGAGGACAACCAGTCACATGTATTTCAAGAGAATAGGGCATGGTCTGAAACTGTATTACGCAGTGTATGAAAGAGAGATGCTAGCAGTTGTGCTCGCATTCAAAGTGTTGCAAAACTATCTCGAATGCAAACGATGTATCATCTGCACCGACCAATACGCACTTGGGTATCTGAAGACTCAACCAAATCTAAGTCATTAACAATGTTCATGGATGGAGTTCCTCGAGTCGTACATCAACTACTCACCGGTAGTCGATGTCGCTACGGCATAGAGTACCGTCATGGAAAAAGAAATCCGGCGGAAGTGCTCAGTTGACGACCAGAATTGATGGTTGAGATCAACACGTTGCTCATGGAACACGAACAGTACCTTGGGAGACTATTTTTGAAGGGTTACGAGGATTTCAACTGGTAGGATAAAACCAATTTCTCTTTTGATGACCCCTTTTAGCGACGGTGATTTACTAGCCAAGTCCTCATACCACCAAAGAACGAACTCTGACCAATGCTATTGGAGGACTGCCACGACACTAGTCCAGGTGGACAATTTGGTCAGGATAAAACCCTAACTTGCAAAGTACTTTTGCTGAAACAAGATGCAAACCAGTGTCACAAATTACTGCAAAAAATGTGAAGTGTGTCAATGCCACAAGTCAAAACGAACCGAATCCGTGGGTTTTCTTCAACCGCTATCGGTACGGAAAAAACCATGGTCAGGCATCTCCATGGATTTCGTGACAGCTTTGCTCGTCAGATCAAAAGGGTTACATAAGATAATCTTAGTGGTCGACCAGTTCTCAAAGATGTCTCACTTAATCTCAACACTAACCACAGTCATCGTCGAGGGAACAGCGTGTCTGTTTGTGAACAACATCGCCCGACTACACGGTATTCCCTCCTCCATCACTAGCGAAAGGGATGGGAGGTTCATTACCAGATTTTGGTGAGAGCTGATGACTCGCTACGGCAGTTGGATCTTGCTATCAATGACGTTCCACTCCCAAACTGACGGTCAAACTGAGTGCACCAATCAGATTCTAAGAAAACTACTGCCAACTGTGTGCAGGCCATATCGCACTGACAAGGTACCGACCGCTGAGCTCGCATCAGCGACAACTGGAGATATCCCCTTGGAGGTGGCATACAGAAAACTCCCTCCAAATCCAGCAGGATTGTAGAGTTTGAGCAACACATTGGCAGTCAACATCCAGTTGGAAGACTTTCCAGAGTATTTGGGACGAGACTCGCCAAACACTCAGGACGACACTAGCGGCCATGAAGCAAGGAGTCGCCAAACATCGGGCATACACCGAGATTTATGTCTTTGATCACATTCTACGCCGCAGCACAAACATCCGTTTGCGAGGAAAAGACTATGCCAAAGTCAAACCTAAGTTTTTGTTGCCGTTTGCGGTCGAGGCAATGTGAACATCTGTCATTGCAAGATTCAGACTACTGGACAGGACATCATGACTATCCACATAGTGTTCTATATCACTAGACTGAAACCTTACCAGGGCACCAATGAGCACTTTCCCGGCAAGTACGTGCCACTGCCACCTCCTATCGAAGCAGACGAGGGCACAAAATACACCGTCAAAGATATTATGGGATACAATCACCATGGAAAAGGCGCACAGTATCTGGTCAAGTGGCAGGACTATGTCGTATAGCATGACAGCTAGGAGCCCTCTGTCGATCTTTGAGACGCCAACAATCAGTTTGACGATTATTTTTTCTGGCATCGACCTATGTCTTGCAACACGCAGGGACATTGCGACAAAAAAGGGGGGAAATGTTACGTCCTTGATGTTTGCGAGTTCCAAAACTCCGCATGTGGAGAAATCTATCATTACATTCATGGCTCACCATGTGTCAACCTAAGATTTTTCGTCGATCGGCACTTCATTTTGGCCACCTGCCCCCACCTTTAAACTTCTGTTCAAGAAGGTTTCAACAAGATTTACCAATTTCTAGAAGGGTAGACAAAACTCTCGTGAAACATATCAATGTTTCGACACGATTGTCCACTCCTTGGAGACGCTGCACTTCAAGAAAACAACACCTCTATTTCTTCGAACCGCTCCACTTCTCAACGGATTTTCTTCATGGGACCACTCGCGACACAGAGTCACGCATGTTGCTTGAATTCAACGTCTATGACCCCAAGCATGCCTCATTTTCGTGGGGGTGGAAGACGCATATACCTGCTTTTTGGAACTCTATTGCTCATCCGCCTGTAGTCGCACAAAACATACTCTAGTTACCCATCGGCCGCTGCGACCGCCATTTGGGACTTCTGGGTTTAAGTTTGGGGTTTTAGGGTTTGAAGGTTGAAAGAGCTGGTTTTCATGTTAATAAAAGAACTGAAACGAAAGAAAAGTGTTCTCCCTTGACCCCGTGGGAACGATGTCCCCGTGCACGTTTTTTTGGCTCGTTCAGAGTGGGCCTTTCAGAGTGGTCCTTTCATGCTTTCGGAATGGGCATTTCAGTTTTGCTTCTTTGCCGGTGCTGGAAGGATGAGAGTCACACTCTTGCCTAACGGAGTGTAGATGGTGAACAGGTAGAAGTTGTGAGGCAGGACACAATTAAGAATTTGGGACACCTGAGCAATTTTTTATTAGAGCTAGGTGTACTTTGATGAGAAGTGTCAAAATCATCAAATATATATACATAAGTTTCGATTTACGAATGACGTATAGACAGGGTCGTTGGGTTGATCGTCGAGCAACGCATGTGGAGTCGCGTCGTGAGTGGTCAGATTCGCAAAGCTCCATCGAGAAGTCGGGGGGATTCGAAGATGGACGGTGAAGACGCGAGATGTATCTCTATAAATCTAAATATTTCTTGAAGTTTCGATAAGTCAACCGAAAGGTAGTAACACTTTTGTCGATCAATCTAGAAAGTGGTCGGGGTTGGTCGACTTGTCCTCGACCGTCGGAGTGAAATTCGAGGTCTCGACGTGCAGTGTGCTATTTGTGTAATGACAGAAATTCCCACTCGCACAGATTAGGGACGCGTGTATGTCTGATACGTAACACTTCCTCCCCTTTTAGCCGTGACATCCCAGTACGCATACAGATGTGGCCTGGTGACGGCAGTAATAGCCGTTGATTAGGTGATCGATGTCTTGAAGGTTGTCTTAGGGTTCCCACCTGTTATGCTCGGCATCGTAGCCGTGCCACTTGACAAGACATTATGTTGTTTTGCCACGTCATTGATGGTTGAGGATGTCCTTCATGGCATACACTATGTCCTCATCCACTTGGACAGGAGGAGGGGGAGGTACATCCCGGGCGGTCAAGTTCTCTCCGGGATCTCGGTAGTGCTTGACTCTGCTCATATGAAACATCGGATGAACGTGCATAGTGTTGGGGAGTTTGAGCCGCGCAACCGCGAGGATTTGCATCCACTCGATCTCAAACGGTCCCAATCATCCGGGAATGAGCTTCAAACAGCCGGATCCATGGAGTTTGATGTTGGTTGAGCTGAGAAGAACTTTGTCACCGGCGGCAAAAACATCGTTGCTGCGATGTCGGTCAGCTGCTCGTTTCATCACCGCTTGCGTCTTCTTGAGTGTCCGGGATGCTTCATCCCAGATGGTGGAGAAGTTGTGACATTTGACGTCAATCGCATGAATGTTTCCATGGATGTGTAGTCCCGCTGGAGTGGCGAGAAGTTTGCCACACACCACTTCAATGGAGTTTTACCTGTTGTGGTGGAGATCACCGAATTATATGCGATTTTGGTGGTCGTGAGGTTTTGTGCCCAATCCGTCTCATGAGGTTCGCATAATGTTTGGAGAAGTTGTTTGAGCATTCGGTTGGTCTGCTAAGTTTGGCCGTTGGTTTTGAGGATGGAAAGCTGTTGAAAGTTGGTTCCGGCTGCCATAGCGATTCATCAGTTTGCGCCAGAAACTGCTGGTGAATCGACCCTCCCTGTCGCTCGACTGGACACGCCGTGTAGCCGTTATCTGAAAATGCTATCTTAAAACAGCCGTGATGTTTCCTCGGCAGTGACGGTGGTCGTAGTCAGAATGAAGTGATACATTTTGGAAAACCTGTCGACAACCACGAGGATTGCATGATATCTCTCGGGTGTGACTGATAGTCCTTTGACAAAGTCCATGAAGATATCGTTCCACGGTTTTTTCAGAATGGGGAGCGGCTGCAGAAGTCCGGGTGACCGTGTGCAACATGATTTTTGTTGTTGACATGTGTCGCAGGACATGCAGAAGTTGGCCTAGTCGGATTGCAACTTGTCCCACCAGTAGTGTTTCGCAATCTTCTTCAACGTCTTGTCTTCTCCAAAACCTTTTCTCGACCGGTGTCATGGCACTCTTCCAGCAGCATGCGGTGGAGTTCATTGTTTGGGGGAATCACCACCTGGCTGCCAATATGGTGCATCGTACCAGAATTTTGCCTTATCCTATCCGCCATGCTGGTCGTAGCCTCGGGTGAACAACTGCTTGAGGAACGGATCTCGCTGCAGCTACAACGTTCAGCTACAACCTTGCTGTCTCAGCCATCAGATCTGATCGGTGGCTGAACAACTCCACCGGGTTGGTCAATACTCAACATCGTAGTGGAACCCAGATTCAAAGAACTCCATCAATTAGGTTTGACGTCGACTGAGTTTTGGCTGCTTCTTCAAATGTTTCAGCGCATGGTGGTCGGTACGCATGATGCATTGACAACATTCAAGATAGCACCGCCATGTCTTAAATGCATGTATGGCCACTAGTATGTCCTTCTCGTGTAATGCATAGTTGAGTTCCGGTCAGTGCAGTTTTCTTGACATGTATGCAACTGGTTGTTCTCCATTGCCATGGTCTTGCCGGTGGATTAGACCGATGGCTTGATCTGAAGCGTCTGTAGCCATGACGTAGTCAACCGTTGGATCGGCTACTCGTAGGGATAGCACTGAGGTCAGTGCATTCCGCAAAGTGGTGAACGCTTCTTGTTTGTTGTCTCCCCACCACCAATCATTTTGCTTTTAAGTTAGGTCAGAGAGAGGATTTGATACTCATGCATAATCCCGTATGAAGTGCTGGTAGTAATTGCAGAAGCCGTGAAAAACTTGAACGTCTGGAATTTTTGTCAGCGTCAGGCAGTCAACAACTGCTTCCACATTTTTTAGATCCATGGTGATCCGCCTATCGTTGATGATGTGACCCAAAAACTTGATCAAATGGCCACCAAAGTCGCACTTCGAGAGTTTTCCAAAAAGAATTCTCTTTGTAAAACTTTGAGAACTTTTTGAAGATGTCCATCGTGCTCCTCCGAGATGCGACTCTAAACCACAATGTCTTCCTGATACACCACAAAAAATCATCAAGATACAGGCAGAAAATGTTGTTTATTGCTGCCATGAACGTCGCCGGGACATTTGTAAGTCCAAACAGCATTATCATGAACTCGAAATGCACGTAGCGAGTCTGAAACGCCGTCTTCCTGATTTTGGCGTCCGCCACGTGCATCTGGTGATATCCATTGCGTAAGTTGACTTCAGTGAAAATACGAGCGCCTTGGAATTGGTCAAAAAGTTTGTCGGCTCGGGGAAGAGGGTAGCGGTTCTTGATGGTAGCGCCATTCAACACCCGGTAGTCCATGAACTTCCACATCTCGCCAGTTTCCTTTTTCAAGAACAATACAAGTGCAGCATTCGGTGACGTGGATGGGCTTTTGAACCCTTGACCGAGTATCTTGTCGAGCTGCTTTTTTAGCTTTGTCAGTTTTTGATCGCTTATCCGATAGGCCCCTCCAACTGTGGGGTGACTGCCCGGTTTCAAGTCGATGCGATGGTTGATGTCACGTTGAGGTGGTAGGGATTTTGGGAGTTCGTCGGCAAAGACATCCACAAGCTCTTGGATGAGTGGTGCAAACTCTTCGGGTACCATCACGAATATCGTTGATGCCGATGAGGCTGATGAGGCCGATGGGGGTGATGAGTCAGCTACTTCCATTTCCGCTTCCTCTATTGGCTCGAGATGTACGAGCCACGCATGAGCTCCTTGTCGTGTGCAGTATTTGGCCACGTTGAGCGGTATTGGCTACACTATTTGTTGCTTTTTGGCTATAGAGACTTCCTCTACTACTTTCACTTCTGATGCTTCAATTGTCATCTTCCGTCCCTTGCATGGAAGTGGTCCCTTGGCGTTGTTGATTTCCACGTAGACTTTGCCGCTGTTCCAGTCAACCTACGCATTATGTTTGTATAGGAAATCTTGTCCGAGATTGATTTTGCGGTCACTCATTGGACGGGACCTCCAGACCGTTACATTTGGTAGATCTCCCACTTGTAGTCGTAGTGGTTCTGAGAGCCTTTGTATTTGCAGTCTCCCATTGTCGGTTCATCTTTCATACATCCCTTGTTTGGTCTGCAAACCCACTTTGCACACAATGTCATTGCTTATGTAACTGCAAGAAGCTCCTCCATCCAATAGTGTTGGTACCGTTCTCCAACTTTTGCATCCTCGAGGTTGCGCTCTAATCAGTATCGCCGGTTGGTCGTCCTCGTACCCCTTGTGAAACTTTGCAATCTCAGAAAACCTCTCCGGTGTCGTAGGCCATTCAGATGGGCGATCGTTTGGCGCAGATTGCTCCTCACGGACAAGAGTCCCGTCTTTCACTCTTGTCCTTTGCCGTTTCCTGACTCATTTTTCTACGACTCCCTTCCTTTTTGGCCTCCTGCTTGCTTTGGTGGTTGCGAGCGATGTGCTCGACTTTTCTGCAATTGTTCCAGGTGTGCGTATCTCTCTAGCCGACGGCGCCCATTTCCATCGGAGTCGAGGGGTTCCCTGACTGGTTTTGTTTTGTTCCCATGATTATTGTGGTTGCAAGGTCGCTAGTCGTAGAATTCCTGGATCCAAGTATTATAGTCGGCGGTGTTGATCCTTTCTAATGTTGCGATCATCCGGGGTAAGTCATTTTGGATGCCAAAAATGGTAATCGCTTGTCGGATGTCTCTTTTGCGGCCATTTTTTTTTGTGAAAACAGAGCTCGTCAAGGGTGATGTTTGCACCATGATGATCCTGTGGAATCTCTGCGTGTACTCTGTCATGCTGGACTACTGACGAAGATGATGGAGCTTCTACCGAGCGTTAGACTTCTCATTCAGTCGTCCAAATCGTGCAAGCATCACGCACGAGAACTCTTTCCACTCGGTTGGTGGCGTCAGCACGTCTTGCCACTACGGGTTGATCTCCTCCAAGGGTAGAACGCTTGCGGTCAGCGACATGAGATGGGTGCCGTTGGTCGTCTATAAGGTCCCATTGGTCTCCTGCTGTCGTTGGATGGCTTTTAGATCAAACCAACTCAGTGACGTGCCACGCAGAAGCGCGGCCGCGAGGTCAATGTTCTTTCTCTTGTCGATGACCCGAGCAGCGGTGAAGTACACCTTCAGACGTGTCAGTCACATCCAAACCGTTGGTCCCTTTGAGTTTGCATGATCAAACAACTTGGGAGGGGCTGGGCAAATCTTAGGTTTGCTCGAGAGTTGGGTATTCCTCTCAATGAGCACCGCCTCTCGTGCACTTGCATTGCGAAGAGCATCCACTACGACGTTGAGCTGTTGGAGCAGATCGCTGCTCATTCCCTCGAGCATGGAGATATGATTTGCCAGTTCCTCATTTTTCCATGCCTTTTGTCCAGTGCCACCTCTTTTCTCTGCTCTCATTGCTGAGGTTCTTGGTAGGGGCGGCTGGTGTACCGCCGTTTGATCCGTGACCGGGTTGGTCGTTGGAGCCGCAGGGTTTGATCCAGTTGCCGAATAGCCTGCCACGCCAACGTTCACTGCCGCTTTAGGGTTCACGTGCATAGGCAGGTTCTGCTCCTCCATTGCCAAAGTCGTCACCAAAGACACAGTTCTTTTCATTGGATGCGCTCACTTGCTTCACGTCGTAGTCGCAAAGTCTGCAAATTCTTGACATGCGAGATGCACTGACGGCTTGTGCAAGGTAGAGTAGTTAGATGCCTCTCCAGCACCGCTGCGCTCTGATACCAAGTGTTATGCCAAATGGAGCATAGATAGTGATGCTCGCACACTTTTTATGATTGAACGAGAAGTCCGACACACTGTACAAGCTCCAAAGTCTACATCACCAGTCCAGTGTGGCAGAGTATACGCGGAGATTCACGAGATCGTCACCGGAGTGGACATCGTCCCGGGCCAGCTCTATTTCCATTACAACAACAGCCTCAAGCGAGACATCTGGCAAGCAATCGCTATCTTTGGCATTCATAATGACTTACCGCGGACGATTGCAGATGTGGAAAAGATCGACAACGCTGACTACAACGCTCGGATCTAGGAATCCTACGGCTGGTGACCTCCTAACCACAATTATCGTGGAAACGGAAGAAACCAGCCTACAAACAGCTTGACTCTGACGGAAGTGGTCAACGTTGACCAGAGAGATACACAAATCTGGTACAAGTCCAGAAAGGTTGGGCACATTGCTAGCAACTTTTGGATTTAGCAGCAGGACAAAAAGGGGTGTAAACTCGTAGAAAAATGAGTAAGGAAATGGCAAAGGGTAGGATTGAAAGGTGCAACTCTTGTCCTTGAGGAGCGATCTGCGCCGAGCGGTCGCCCATCTGAATGGCCCACATTGCCGCAGAGGGTTTTTGAGATAGCAAAGTTCGACGAGGGGTAGGAGGACGACCAACCGGTGATATTACTAAAAGTTCAGCCTCGAGGATACAAGAGTCGCAAAATGGTACCGGCCCTATTGGATGCAAAAGCTTGACATAGCTTCGTAAGCAACGACATGGTTCACAAGTTGTGTTTGCACACCAAACCAGGGATGTTTGAAGGAAAACCAGTCAACGGGAGACAACAGATACGGAGACTCCGATAACCACTATGACTACAAGTCGGATATCTACGAGAAGTAGATGTCTGGAGGTCTTGTCGAATGAGCGATCACAAAAGCATCCTCCGACGCGACTTCTTATACCGGTACAATCTGCAGGACAACCGGAACAGCGGTGACGTCTATGTGGAAATCAACGGTGCCAAGCGACAACTTTGATGTGTGAGACGGAAGCCGACAACGGAAGTAGCACAGGTGAAAGCAACAGAGTAAGCCGTGGACGCTGAAAAGCGACAACCTGTGCAGCCGATACCGATCAACGTGGCCAAGCATTGTATAAGACGAGGGGCTCATGCCTAGATCATACATCTCGAGCCAATGGGAGAAATGAAGTGGCAGCAGCTGACTCATTATCGGCCTCTTCTGCATCAAAATAGTTTGCGATGGTACATGAAGAGTTCACACCACTCATGCAGGAGTTTGCGAACGTCTTCCCCGACGAACTCCTCAAAACTTGACCTCCTCAACGGGACATCGACCAGCGCATCAAGTTGAAGATGGACAGCAGTCCTACCGTTTGAGAGGCCTATCAAATATACAATCACAAGCTGAACGAGCTGGAAAAGTAGCTCGACGAGATGCTTGGTCAGGGGTTCATCAGCATAGCTTGACGAATTTGTCGTGGTGTACCGTGACGGCATTCTGGTAGACATACGCACCCTGGAGGAGAACAATGGACATCCCAAAAAATTCCTTGAAGTTTTATGAAGACAAAATTTTCGGAAAACTCTTGAAATGTGACTTCGGTCGTCGTTCGATCGAGTTTTTGGGTCACCTCATCAACGGCGGATGGATCTGTCACTCCGCACTTGGCCACGGTCTAAAGTAAACGGCGCCGACAGGCAAACCGCCGACCGCCCTTGGTATTTCAACCAAGGTAGAGATCACCCACGGAGTGGTGTTTCCACACTGAAAGGTTCACTTAGCTTGTCCCAACCGTGGCCGGAGAGTGTTCCAAACTCTCACCCAACTGGCAATGCTACACACCAAAGTGTGCACTTGCACTTGTTCTTTACACTCTTTCTTGGTGGCCAACAAGGGATTAGTTTTCTCCCAAGTCTCAAGAGTAAGAGATGATGATGCAATCACATGCAAATGACAGGCCTTATATAGTCTCTGGTCAGTGCTCCCAGTGGCTCCTTGGAGGGACC
>SZWC01006287.1:37221-83908 GCA_023375785.1 Penium margaritaceum | reverse complement strand
TGCGTCTCCTTGCACACCTCAGACAGCGCCACGTACTCAGCTTCTGCCGTTGAGATGGAGACACAGTCTTGCTTGTGGCTGGCCCACGACACAGCGCCGCCGTTCACAAGGCACACAAAGCCCGAGGTGGACTTCCTATCATCCACGTTGCCTCCAAAATCTGCGTCGGTGTAGCACTTGAGGCGCAAAGGGTCTGTTCCTTGAAGGCCGCCATACTACAACCCCATGTGCCGTGTCTTGTTGAGATAGCGCAAAATGCGCTTCACGGCCTGCCAGTGGAGTGGCCCAGGGTTGGCCACGAACCGACTGACTAGCCCCACAGCAAAGGAGATGTCCGGCCGCGTGCCAACCATGGCATACATGATGCTACCCACCGCAGACTAGTATGGCACATCTTGCATTTTGCGGCGTTTGGCTTCCGTGCTAGGGGAGTGGGCGGAGGTGAGATTGCATTTCGTGGGGAGAGGAGTGCTGAGGGGTTTGGCGTCTTCCATGCCATAGCGCCGAAGCACCTCTGAGATGTACTTCGTCTTGTTGAGCTCGATGGTGCCTGCAGCTCGGTTGCGATGTATAGCAATGCCCAAGTAGTACTTGAGCTCGCCCATGTCCTTCATCTGAAACTGCCCATGCAGCTTCTCCTTGAGGGCCTCGAGAGCCTTCATGGAGGTGGAGGCCAGAATCAGGTCATCCACGTACAGCGCTACCAGCAACAGTCCCTGGTCATCCGCACGTACATACACGCTGGGGTCGTTGTGGTAGTGCGAGAAGCCTAGGCCAGCCATGAAGCTGTCCATCTCCTTGTACCAGATCCTTGAGGCCTGTTTCAGCCCGTAGAGCGCCTTGATGAGGCGACACACCTGCCCGGGTTTTGCCTTGACACCCTCGGGCACCTCCATTAGTATCTCCTTGTCAAGCTTCCCGTAGAGGAAGGCGGTCTTGACGTCCATCTGGTGGATTTCCATGTTGCGTGCTATAGCCACAGCCAGCAAGGTGCGGATGGAGGGGAAAGACGCGACAGGAGAGTAGGTCTCGTCGTACTCAGACCCTGCTCTCTGCGAGAACCCCTTCGCAACGATCCTTGCCTTGTACTTGTCGATGCTGTTGTCTTGCTTGCGTTTGATGCGTAAGACCCACTTCATGCCCGCCACGTGTGCGTTTGGTGGTCTGTCCACCAGCTCCCACGTTTCGTTCTCTTTGATGGAGGCAAGCTCGCTCTCCATCGCCTCCTTCCACTTAGCGGTGTCCGGCCGCGAGAGAGCCTCGGCGATGGTAGCTGGCTCTCCCTGCGCAAGGCACGACCAGATCAGGCCAGTCCACTCGGCCTTCCCTCCGTCGTACTGCTTCGCAGGCTTTGCTTGGCGCTCACTACACCGCAGTGGCGCTGGTGCTGGCTGCTTGTGCTGCTACTGCTGCTGCTGTGCTTCCCCAGGAGGGGTCGCTGGGAGGGAAGAGCCACTGGCCTCCGAGGAGGCCTCGGATGTCTCCGACGCGGTGTCGGATGTCAACTCCGCTTCAGCCTGAGCGGACACTCTCCCTGAATTGGCAGCCTTGCTGTCTACGGCTACTGGCATCCCACGCCAGTTAGGCGGGGGTGTGTCACCCGCCTCCAGCAGCATGATCCACTCTCCCTGTTTTGGAGAGTTCTCTAGGTCGAGCAGTTCTTCCTTGCCGTGTGACTCTTCCTAGAAGGTCACATCTCTGGAGGTGATGACTCTCCTTGCTGCCTGGTCTTACAGCCTCTACGCCTTGTGCGCGGCCTCGTAGCCGATCATCACGCACTTGCGCGCACGTGCATCCAACTTCCCCGCTCCTTGCCCGTCCTGGACTTTGGCCCAAGACGTACAGCCGAATGCCTTTAGGTGAGAGGCATCCGGCTTCTTTCCTGACCACGCCTCCTGCGGCGTCATGCGTTCTGCACTTTGCTCCTTTTCTGTCCCCTTGCTACGCAATGCTGCAGCAGGCATGAGGTTGATGAGGTAGCATGCAGTGCGCGCTGCTTCCGCCCAGAAGCAAGGAGGGAGCTTTGAGTCGAACAGCATGGTTCGCGTCATGGCCAGAATGGTCTGGTTTATGCGCTCAGCCACGCCGTTGCTTTGCGGTGTGTAGGGGGTAGTAGGTTGGTGGACAATGCCGTGAGCCCGAAGCCACGGCTTGCACCCCTCGTACTCTCCGCCGTTGTCGCTCCGCAGGGCCTTGACCTTCCGCCCGGTTTGTCGCTCCACCATGGCGACAAACTCTTGCAGGCGCTCCAGTACCTCTCCCTTGGTTTTGAGGAAGTACACCCACACCTTCCGAGAGCAATCATCGATGAAGGTGAGGAGGTACTTGGAGCCGCCGTTGGACGTGGTGCGCATGGGGCCACACACGTCGCTGTGGACAAGGTCGAGTATGCCCTCTGCTCTGCGACCATTTTTGGAGAAGCGTTTTTGCTTTGTCTTGCCTTGCAGGCAAGCCTCACACCCAGCGTTGCATCCACCCTTGAGCTGACACCCCTCCAGCCCGCGTACAAGCTTCTGCTCCTGCATGACCTGCAGGGTGCTGTCGGCCACGTGCCCAAGGCGTCTGTGCCACAGCTTCGCAGTTGCTGCTCTCGCGTCTTTAGCCGCCACAGCAGGCGGCATGGATGGTGTCTTGGCATTCGGCGATGGTGCAGCTTCCGCTCCTGCCTCTGCCACCCCAGCGTGCCCTTCCGCGCTCTTCGTCTGCAGAACGTAGAGCCCATCCGTTTGTGGCACCTTGGCGACAAGGTCTGACGCGGCGTAGGTAATCGTCACGTCCTCGTTCTTGAGGATGACGGCTTCCTTCTATGTGGACGCCACTGTCATTGCGTGATCCGCAATCCGCGAGACGGAGAGGAGGTTCGCGGCAAAAGTTGGCATGTAGACGACGTTCTGCAGCCGCAACTCCTTGTCGGCTCCGTTGAGCCGCGTGTGCACGACCTTCTCTCCCTCACCAGCCGCGTACTCGATGCTGCCATTGGCGCACCGGAACTTGGCCGTGGACGGTGTGAGGGACGAGAAGCCACATGCCTCGCGAGAGGTGTGGTAGTCCGTGCCATTGTCGAGCCCAAAGGCTCCTGGCCGCAGCAGCGCAGAGCCCTTAGGAGGGGCCTTGCTCTCGGCCATCATGCTCGTAGACGTCGAGTCCACCTTCTTACTCACGTTGCTGCTCCCACCACCGCCTCCTTCCTTCTTTGGTGCGCGACACTCCCGCGCCCAATGCCCGACCTTGCCACAATTGTGGCACTTGCCCTTCTTCTTGCCGCTCTTCCCGCCGCCACTGCCTCTGCAGTTGCCATGAGAGGAGGTGCCTCCCGAGCCACTCGCGTATGCGGCGTTGTTGATGACGCCGTTGTTGCGCCGCATGGCCTTGTTCCGGAAAAACTCGGAGACACGAGGGTACGTGAACTCCGACTCCTCCCAACCACCCAAGGTGGTGAACATGGGGCTCCAGCTTGGCGGCAAGGCCATGAGGAGAATCATGGCCTGCATCTGTTGGTCGAGCTGCCAGGACATGGCGCGGGCTTCTTGAAGCAGTCCTTCGAACTGCTGAAGGAAGTCCGAGATGGACTCCCCCTCGCCCACCCGCAGCCCGATGAGGCGCTGCAGGATGAAGAGTCGATTGGCGAGGGAAGTTGACTGGTACACGTTCGTCAGCTTGGTGTAAGCCTCAGCTGCCGTCGTGCACCCCTCGATGTGGGAGATTAAGGAAGGGCTTATAGACGTGACGAGGAGTGCGAGAGCGATGTCATTCCGCTCTTGCCACCCTGCGTATTCCGCGCTTGCCTCGTCCTCTGGTGCTACCTCCGTCCCTTTCAGCATGTTGAGGTACCCGCGTACGCGCATCACCACCTCAAACTGCCATTTCCACGTGCCGAAGGCTTTGCCATCAAAGCGTGCGATGGCGTTGAACGCACCCAACTCGGTGGGCCGTGAGGTGACTGGAACGATCTCTTGACCCCCCGGCATGATTGCGGTGTGGTCAAGGATGCTCACTTAGTCTCTGCTGTTCTGCTTCGTTGAGGCCGATGTAGGCTGATGAGGCTGATGACTGCTACAGATGTTCAAGGTGCAGTCCATTGCATACCGCTCCAGCCGATGGTCTCTTAGCTATTGTGGAGGAAGTGCTCCCACAGACACGGTGTCATGCCCACAAGGGCAGAGCGTAACCCGCTTAGGACTCGAGGGTCATACCAACAATGGCAGAGCGTATCCTCGTTCCTTGTCCGTGGAGAGCAAAAGTGGACCACGGGTCCAACCCACGTTTGGTCTCTCACAATGCGTACCTTGGTCCAAGTGGACCGACGATGAAGCAGATGGAGCAGTGGTGTCTTGTCTGCTGCGGAGGTACCTGTCACGTGAACTGAGCGGTGGTACAAAGAACCAAGTTTCCCGATCAGCATGGGCCCATAACCCTTTGTCACTCTGCACTTGGCCACGGTCTAGAGTAAACGGCGCCGACAGGCAAACCGCCGACCACCCTTGGTATTTCAACCAAGGTAGAGATCACCCACAGAGTGGTGTTTCCATACTGAAAGGTTCACTTAGCTTGTCCCAACCGTGGCTGGAGAGTGTTCCAAACTCTCACCCAACTGGCAATGCTACACACCAAAGAGTGCACTTGCACTTGTTCTTTACACTCCTTCTTGGTGGCCAACAAGGGATTAGTTTTCTCCCAAGTCTCAGGAGTAAGAGATGATAATGCAATCACATGCAAATGACAGGCCTTATATAGTCTCTAGTCAGTGCTCCCAGTGGCTCCTTGGAGGGGCCCCCCCCCAAGGCTACCCTAGATAGTGTCATCAGCTTTGATGACATGGCACCCTCTGTGACCGCCAAGTGGCGCTTGATCCACCTTGGACCTTAGAGGCTTCTAGGAAGCTTCCTTGGCCCCTTTTAGTCACAAAGAAAATTTGGTCCTGGGAGGATTCGACCCCGGATCTCTCGCTTGCAATACGGCGCCTTCACCCACTAGGCTGTAGGAAGTTGTCCTAAGGAGCATGCACCAGGTACACTACCAAGAGTAGACCAAGGGGACTTACTCCACAAGGATGAGTAGTGCATGCCTTGTCTCTCTCAGCCTCTCTTGCATGTCGCTGGGGGACTTGCGCTACAAGCGCAGTGCATACCGAGTCTTAAATCTTCCGCTGATTGGACCAGGGGCATACACAGAACATAACAGGATCACCATGGATCCAAAAACGGTTGTAGCGGTCACTGATTGGCCGACGCCGACCAACATTTGAGAAATTCAGGCTTTTCTCAGATTGCGAAATTTCTACCGGCGATTCGTATGGACTACACCCAAGTGTAAGCGCCTCTTTCCAACCTCACTGAAAAAGAAAACAAGTGGCGGTGGGGAGACAACGAACAAGAAGCGTTCACCGCATTGTGGAACGCTTTGACCTCGGCACCAGCCCAACGATTAGCCGATCCAACGGTCGACTACGTCATGGCCACGGCAAACAACCGGTCGCCAGCCTGTCTCAAGAATTACAAGGACCGATCTCAACTACACAGTACACGAGAAGGAGATGTTGGCGGTCGTACACACGTTCAAGATGAGGCGATGCTATCTGAGATGTCGCCGATGCATTGTGTGCACCGATCACCACTCATTGCAATGTGTAAAGACGCAGATGAATCTCAGTCAACGCCAAACCCAATGGATGGAGTTCCTTGAATCCGGGTTTGACTATGATATCGGGCATTGGCCATGCAAAATCAATCTGGCAAACGCGCTCAGCCGTCGACCAGATTTTATGGCTGACATGGCAACGCTACAGCTAGAGCAAGACCCGTACCTCAAGCGATTGTTCGCACGAGGCTACGACCAGCACGGGGGATATTACAGAGCAAGATTCTGGTTTGGCACACCTTACTCGCGATGACGCTTCACTCGCTAGGTGGTCATTCTCCCAAAAGACGAACTTTGTCGTATGGTGCTTGAGGAGTGCCACAACACTGGACCCGGTGGACACTTATGAGAGGACAAGATGCTGAAGAAGATGACAAAAAACTATTGGTGGGACAAGATGTAATCTGATGTGGCCAAGTTCTGCAAAACGTGCGACACATGTTTGCGACAAAAATCCAGTTGCACGAGGCCACCCGGACTTGTACAACCGCTCCCTTTTCCAGCGGAACCATGGACACACAACTCCATGGACTTTGTCACAGGATTACCGGTCACACCCGAGGGATATGACGCAATCCTTGTGGTCGGCAACAGGTTTTCCAAAATGTCCCACTGCATCCCGACGACGACCACCGTTACCGCGCAAGGACCAGGAAGGTTGTTTCTAAACAACATCATGCGGCTACACGCAGTATCAAGAACCATCCACCACGAGCGACAGAGACGGTCGATTCACCGTTTTTGGCGCGAACTGATGACTCGCTACGGAAGAAAAAAAATTCAATGGAATTTAATCCTCAAACCGACGGTAAAATGGAGCAGACAAAAAAGACGCTCAAACAACTTCTCCGAACACTATGCGAACCTCACGGGACGGATTGAGCACAAAATCTCCTGACCGCCTGTTATGGAAGGCGCCGGTCGAGGCATTGATTATGTCATCATGCTGATGTCAGATGTTTTTTTTAATGTGCCCATTGTATTCTACATGAAAAATTGTGTCAAATCGACCCAAGAACAGGGTCATTTGGTGCAGGGACGAGAAAGAAACGGCCGTGCAAAGGTCGGAGATGCACACCCAGAAAAGAGGAGACATACGGGTTCAACCCCGAGAACGGCGGAGCGACTTTCTCGCCCGCGGCAGCCAAAGCGCCCCAGGATGGACTCTTAGCAAATGAGGCAAGGTTCATTGGGGTCCATGCGTGCTTCGGGATGGCGGCTGGAGCTGCATTCGCAAGCAAGGGCGCTTCGAGCGGCCGTGACCTCCGCTGGCGGTGCTGCCAGCGGCCGTCACGCCTGGAGCACTCAAACAGCCATAACTTAGCCGTTTCTTCACAGATTGAGGTGTTTTTTGGTGCGTTGGAATGTTCGTAGCACGTACTACATGAGGCATGTGTTACATGCATGAATGCGCCTTGGTATGGGGCTTCCGAGCGCCAAGGAGCTTTCAAATGACTCATTGGGACTGGTACATAAGGAGGCTTAGGGATTGTTTTAGGCATGCCAATCTTACCTACAGACTCTTTGCATTGCCTTGTAATGATCCATCAACTCGAAAGGATTCATTCATTTCCCAATCCTCTTTGTTATCCAAGCATTGCCTTGCACACATCCATTTGATCCTACAAGTCTTCCGCAATACACCTTGGTACAAACGCCGCCGGGATAGTCGCACTGCGGAACCTCGGTCACTAGCTGCGATCTTGCTGCTAGTAGAGGGTCGTGCGACATCTCAAAGGTTGGCCCACACACCAAGGGCTCAAGGGTTGCAAGGTCTATCCCAAGGGTTCAGCGTGTGACCGTCACGCCAGGCGTCCCTCGGATCACATTTGGTATCAGAGCACGTGGACGTTTGCTCGGTCTTTGTGAGAACCGAAGGGAGGCACCAGATCTAGAGAGGAGACACCAGAGGCACCTGGGACTGTGGACGGTTGGACGGGATGGCTTGAGGGTCAGAGACCCTCAATCACTATGGTTTTGGCCTAGTCGGCCAAGGATTCCTTCAAATCGGTTGCATTAGTATCAGAGCTCTAGGGCTCAAATCCCACGTTGCGATTACTGGAGATGCTGAGGCGGCTCTCACTCCTAGTGGGGGGGAGTGTAGCGTGGGAGTGCCACGCCGACCGGTCGAAGGAGCCACATGGCTCAAGCGGGGTCACCTGAGACTATGGACGGTTGGACGGGATGGCTTGAGGTTCGGAGACCCTCAAGCACCGCGGTTTTGGCGTAGTCGGCCAAGGATTCTTTCGAATATGTTACACACGGCATACGACCAGGCCTACCTCATGGAGGAGATCCGGCGTGCTCTTGACAAGTTCTGCCAGGAAAACCAACAGCTACATGTAGAGGTTGAGGCGAGGTACGTTGGCCAAGGGAGCAGTGTGTCAGGGGGTGTTGCATTGGCATCCGCACCTGCCTTTTGGTGGCCCAAGCCAAAGGAGCCGGAGTTCTACACCGGCAAGGGCAGTGCGCGTGAGTGGCTCTTCACGGTGAACTCATGCTTCACGGCGTTGGTCATTCCCGTGGGAGAAGATGCCACAAGATTGGAGTATGCACCTACGCTACTCTGGGGAATGGCACTCCAGTGGTGGTCAGAATCATGCCGGCGGAACACTGCTCGGTTGCCGGACGGGCCGGGGGCTGGGCAAAGGCTTCAGCCAATTCTGAGTCTACTGCTGGGGCGTGAAGTGCAGCTCGGTGAGAAACTGGAGACGTGGGAGCAATTGGAGACAATGCTCCAGGCGCATTTTGACCTCCTGAATGGCAACCGGGTAGCACGTGACAAGATCAAGCACGTCAAGCAAGGGTGATCGGTCCAGGACTACACGGCGCGCTTCATGGCCTTGGCGGCGCACATTGACAACCTCTTGGACATGGAGGCGTACGACCGCTACCATGATGGCCTGAAGCCGCACGTCCAACGTGAACTCACGGTGTTTGGGTTGTGGACCTTTGCAGAGTTGGTCTCGGCGGTAGAGCGCATCGACGCGGTTAGCTACAATGGGCTCTAGACCACCTATGCAACACAACCACAGGTGGAGCACCCGGGTCAAGCTATGGCCATGGAGGTGGATGCAATCCAAGCCGGGCAGCAGGGCATGAGCGGGCAGCAGGGATCGAGAGGTAAGTGCTGGGCTTGTGACAAGGAGGGACGTCGCAAGCGGGACTTCCCCAAGCGCAAGGCACAACAGGGAAACGGGCAGTAGCAGTGAGGAGGTGACAACCTACAACTGCAATTCTTTCACCTGCAAAGGACAGCACCAGCCCTGAAAGGCTTTTGCCAATTAAGGAGTTGCCTCAAGTGCTGTTGCGGAATCAAGGTGAGACCCGGCAGTTTCCAGGGATTGTTTTGGAGCTGGTTCTTGAGATTCTAGAGGGAAGTTTCAAGGGTCGGAGTAAGTTACGCGGTCTGCTAGACAGCGGCGCGAGCCATAGCTTCTTCAACGACAAGTTGGCAACGAGGTTGGAGCTCGCACGTCAGCCGGGGATATTGGCCAAGGGGCGGCATTTTTCCGGAGTGGTGGAGTGTGGCAGACTTCTCGTCAAGCACAAGGTCCATATGGGTGAGTTGGTGTGCGACATGGAGTTCAACACTTGCCCTATGGATGACTATGATTGCTTGATCGGCCAGGATTAGTTGCACACCTAAAACTCGGAGGTGGATTGGAGGTGCAACCGGGTGGTCGTGAAGGCGGGCGGGAGAAACGTCACTTTGCCATTGTGGCGGAGTTAGGGGAAGGAGTTGGATGTGGTGGAAGCGGGGAAGCAGCTGCGCATCATCAACTTTCAGCAGTTGAAGCGGTGCGCGCGCAAGGGTGGCCAGGTTTACTTGGCATGGGTGCGTCTACAACAAGCAGTGGAGCAGCAGATTGCAGCGGTTGAAGCAGCGGAGGGGCAGCCGGTGAAAGGCGCGGGAGCTCTGGAGTTACCTCCCGGTGTTGGGGAGGTGCTCAAGGAGGTCGGGGATGTTTTTTCAGAGGAGTTACCAAAGGGGTTGCCACTGCGACGCGACATCGACCACAAGATCGAGGTGATGCTAGGGTCGTCACCAACGGTACGTTCGTACAACCGCATGAGCGATGTGGAGCTTGCCGAGGTCAACGAGTAGTTGGGGGAGTTGGTGGACCAGGGATTCATTCGACCGTTAGTGTCTCCATACGCGGCGCCGGTATTGTTCGTCAAGAAGAAGTCAAGAGAGCTACGGATGTATGTGGACTACCGGGCACTCAACAACATCACAGTGAAGAACCGCTACCCATTGCAATGGGCCAAGGATTTGTTTGACCATCTACGAGGCGCACGCGTCGTCAATAAACTGGACCTAAGGTCGGGGTACCACCAAATCCGCATTGCGGAGGAGGATGTGGAAAAGACCATGTTTTGGACGCGCTATGGACACTTTGAATATCTCGTTATGCCTTTTGGGCTAACGAATAATCTTGCTACATTCATGACGCTAATGAACCGGGTGTTCCAACCCTACTTGGACCAGTTTGTGGTCATCTTCCTCAACGACATCCTTGTCTACTCACAGATGATGGAGGAGCACCACGAGCACCTGCAGACAGTGATAGAAGCAGGGAGAAAGCAGCGGTTGTTTGCCAAACTCAGCAAGTGTGAATTCACAAAGCAGGAGGTGGAGTTCCTCGGGCACATTTTCAGCGTGAGGGGGATCTGTATGGACCCAAAGAAGGTGGAAGCAGTGAAGGAGTGGCCAGAGCTGGCGTGCGTGCGAGACATGTAGGTTTTTCTGGGTTTTACAAACTACTACCGGAGGTTTATCCGGTGGAATACGGCAATGGGAGCACCCTTGACAGACTTGCTCACGAAGGGACTTCAATGGGAGTGGGATGTGAAGGAGGGACAAGCTTTCGGTGCAATGAAGGCTGCCATGTGTTAAGCCCTGGTGTTGGTGCATCCGGACACGAGCAAGGAGTACGTGTTGGCTCGGACACAAGCGACTATGCAATTGACGGGGTGCTGATGCAGGACCAAGGGAAGGGGTTGCAGCCCATTGCGTACTACTCTAAGAAGCTAAAAGGGGCTCAACTCAACTACCTGATCCACGAGAAGGAGATGCTCGTGGTGGTCCAGGCCTTCAAGCAGTGGAGGTGCTATCTTGAGGTGCGGCGGTGTGCGTGCACATGGACCACTATGCGATCAAGTACCTCAATTTGTAGCCGAACCTGAGTCGTCTTCAAGCACGGTGGATGGAGCTACTGGAGGGCGGCTTTGACTACAAGATCTAGTACAAACTAGAGAGAATCAACCCAGCGGACCCGCTTTCGCATCGCCCGGACTTGGGCGTGCATGCAATCACGGTGCTAACGGGATCTCCAATCATCCGGAATTTGCCGGGAATGCGGTGAAGGGGTACAAGCGAGATGGCCAGTATTGGCGGCGTGAGAAAAGGAACCAGATTGTGGCACCACGGAGCGCGTCATTGCGACAGGCGCTGCTAGAGAAGGCACACAACATGCACTACAGTGGTCATTTTGGCTATGAAAAGACCTTCAAGATGCTCGTGTGCCAATGTTGGTGGACGACAATGGGAGCAGATTGCAAGGAGTACATAAGCAGCTGTGACACGTGCCAAAAAATCAAGTCGCGGAGGGTGCGGGCACCAGGAGAGCTGCAGCCGCTACCAGTGCCGGAACTTCCGTGGACGGACATCTCACTTGACTCTGTGGGGAGTCTTCCACGGAATGCAACGGACAACACCATGGTGCTGGTGGTGGTGGACCGGTTCAGCAAAATGGCGTGCTTTATCCAATGTATAGAGAAGTTCACAACAGCAGAGACGGCTCACCTCCTCTTGCAACACGTCATCAAACTTCATGGGGTACCAAAGTGCATGGTCTCAGACCGCGATCCGCGCTTCACCTCCCCGTTTTTGGAGGAACTCTTCAAGAAGATGGGCACCCGTGTGGCTCTTTCATCGGCCTACCATCCCAAAACGGATGGCCAAACAGAACGCACCAACCAGACCATGGAGCAGCTGTTGCGGGGAATCTTGGAGCCGGATGGTGAGGGATAGGAATGCAAGCTCCCGGTGGCTGAGTTTGCCTACAACTCAACAGTACATGCCTCTACGGGGCAATCTCCCTTTGAGGTAGTGTATGGGGTGCAACTTGCGTGTCCCTCAGACGTGGCAACTGGATAAGAACTACCCGTTATGCAGCAGTTTACAAGTGACTTCACGGATGTGTGGTGCGGCGTACGAGATGCGCTTCCCAGGGCACAGCAGTAGATGAAGCGGCAAGCGGACAAGTACCGGACAGGCAAGGAGTTCTCGGTGGGACAAAAGGTGCTGCTCAGCTCATGGAATTTGCAGCTTGTGTGGGTGGGTAGTGACAAGCTCAAACCTCGGTGGGTGGGCCCTTTTCCGGTTAAGGAGAAGCGGTCCGCTTTGAGCTACGAATTGGAGCTGCCGGACCACTACGGGATCCATCCCGTGTTCCACGCTTCCCTTCTCAAAGCCTACAAGGAGCCGGATTTTCAGTTCGTGACGCGGGGACAGGCTCCTCCTCCATCGGTCTTTGTGGAGGGCAAAGAGGACTACGTGATGGAGAAGATTCTCGGGCACCGTCGACGTGTGATGTCAATACGGTCCTCCGAGCATAGTAGGAGCGCACCGGGATAATGCGCCCTTGCAGGGGGGGTGATGTTATGGGAGTTGCCAGTTGAGGTTGTGATTACGTCATCCTCCTGATATCAGATGCATGTTTTGATGCGCCCATTGTATTCTACAGGAAACAGGAGACGTACCGGTTCAACCCCGAGCACGGTGGAGCGACTTTCTCGCCCATTGCAGCCAAAGCATCCCTAGATGGACGCTTAGCAAATGAGGCAAGCTTCATCGGGGTCCATGGATGCTTTGGGATGGCGGCTGGAGCTGCATTTGTGAAAAAGGGCGCTTCGGGCTTCCGTGACCTCTGTTGGCGGTGCTGCCAACAGCTGTCACGTGTGGAGCACTCAAACGGCAATAACTTAGTCGTTTCTTAGCAAATCGAGACGTTCTTTGGTGCGTTGGAAAGCTCGTGGCGCTTACTACATGAGGCATGTGTTATATGCATGAATGCGCCTTGGTATAGGGCTTTGTAGTGCTGAGGAGATTTTGTATGACTCATTGGGACTGGTACATAAGGAAGCCTAGGGATTGTTCTAGGCATGCCTATCTTACCCAGAGACTCTGTACATTGCCTTGTACTGATCCATCAAGTCTAAAGGATTCATTCCTTTCCCAACTCTCCTTGTTCTCCAAGCATGGCCTCGCACACGTCTATTCAATTGTACAAGTCTTCCGCAGCACACCTTGGTGCAAATGCCGCCAGGAGAGTCACACGGCGGGAACCTCGGTCACTAGCTGCGGTCTTGCTGCTAGGGGAGGGTCGTGCGACATCTCAAGGGTTGGCCCACACACCAAGGGGTCAAGGGTTGGGATGTCTATCCGAAGGGCTCGGCATGTGACCGTCACGCCGGGCACCTTTCGGTTCACACCGCCAAAATCGCATATGATTTGGCAGTTTCCACCACAATGGGTAAAACTCCAATTGAAGTGGTGTATGGAAATTGTTTCGCCACACCAGTCGGACTACAAAGTTGCAGCAATTTTCATGCAGTCAACGTTCAGTGCAACGACTTCACCACCATCTGGGAGGAAACACAACAAACTCTCGTGAAGATGCAAGAAGCGATGAAGCGAGCAGCTGACTGACACCGCAACAACGACATCTTTGCCGCTGGTTACAAAGTCATCATTAGCTCTGCAAACATCAAACTCAGAGGAGTCGACTGTTCAAAACTCAAACCCCAATGGTTGGGACCGTTTGAGATTCAGCGCATGCAAACCCCTGTGGCTGTGTGACTAGAACTCCCGGACACTATGCAAGTTCATTCGGTGTTCCATGTCAACAAACTCAAGCACTATCGAGACCACGGAGAGAACCTCCCTGGCATGGATGTCCCTCATTTACCTCCCATTCAAGTAGACAATGACACAGAGTAGGTCATGGAGGACATCCTCGGCCATTGATGACAAGGCAAGGTGACAGAATATCTCGTCAAGTGGCATGGCTACGACGTTGCACATAACAGTTGGGAACTCTACGACAACCTCGGAGACGTCGATCATCTCATCGTCGGCTACTACTGCAGTCACCAGGCCACATCTGTACGTGCACCGGGACATCACAAATAAAAGGGGGGGAAGTATTACGTACCAGACGTACACGAGTCCCTAATCTTTCCAAGTGAGTGTTTTGAATATTCCAAGAATAGCCCATCGCATCACAAGACCACGATATTCACTCCAACGGTCGAGGGAAAACTGGCCAACTCCCTGTTACGTACAAGACGTACATGAGTCCCTAATCTTCTCAAGTGGGAGTTTTTGTTGTAACACAATCAACCCACCACGTCGTGAGGACCACGATATTCACTTCGACCGCCAAGGGCAAACTGGCCAACTGCTATGTCCTCGGTGGATATCCCCAAACCTTCGGACAGCTTTGACCACTCTTGCTAACCTACAATCAAAAGTGTCACGACCTTTTGGATGACTTCTTGATGCATCATGAAAAAAATGGATTTATAAAGATGCATCATGCATCTTCATCGTCGGTTCTCGAAGACCCCCGGCTTCTCGGTGGACCTTCTCAAATCCAACCACTCACACCGCGAATCTACACACGTCGCTCGACAATCGACCCAACGTCCCTGACTATGCTTCATTCGTAACTCGACACGTGTATATATGTGTTCGATCATTTTGACACTTGTCATCGGAGTACACTTACCGCTCATTATAGTTTGTTCAAGTGTCCCAAATTCTAATCATGTTTTGCCTCACAACTTCTACCTGTTCACCACCTATGCTCCATTTGGCATAACTCTTGGTATCAGAGCTCAACGGTGTTGGAGAGGCATCCGGATACTTTACTCTGGAGGACTATCTTGCACAAGACGTCAACGCATCTCGCACCTCAAGACTTTGCAGACTTTACGACAACAACATGAGGCGAGGGAGCACGACCGACGACCAGCAGCGGGTCTTCGGCGACCACTTTGGTGATGGAAGAGCAGAACGTGCCGATGCACGCGAACCCTAAAGCACTAGCAAATGCTTGCGTGGCAGGCTTTGCGGCATCTGGAACAACCCCTACGGCCTAGGCGACCAATCCGGTCACGGACCCGACGGCGACAAACCAGCCGCCCCTTTTGACAGCCTTGACGAAGACAGCAGAAATGACATGTGGTACATGACAACAGCCGCAGATGAATGAGGAACTGGCAAACAAGATCTCCGCACTCGAAGGGATCAACAACCACCTACTCCAACAAATCAACGTCAAGATGGATGCTCTTTGCAATGCAAGCGCACGTGAAGCGATGCTCGTCAAGAGAAATTCTCAACTCTTAGCGAGCCCAAAATTCGTCCGGCTCCACTAGAACCGTACGATCCCACAAACTCAAGAGGACTGGTGGTTCGGAGGTTTACTTCACCGCTAATCGGGTGAACGACGATCAAAAGAAAATTGACCTCGTGGCCACGCTTTTGCGTGGCACGGCGTTAAGTTGGTGGTCCGATCTAAAGACCATCCAACGGCAGCAGGAGACCAACGGAGCATCATCGATGGCCCATAGCGCCCGTCTCACATCACTGACCACAAGCGTTCTACCCTTGGAGCAAATCAACCCACAGTGGCAAGACGTACTGATGCCACCAACCGACTAGAATGAATTTTTGCATGCGATGCTCGCACGCTCTGGACGACTGAACGGGAAGTCTGATGTACGGTACAAGCTCTAGTGTCTACGTTCGCAGACCAGCGTGGCGGGGTATACGCGACGATTCTGCAAGATTCTCATTGGAGCAGCCATCGCCCCCGACAAACTCTACTTTCACTACAACAAAGGCCTCAAGCAAGATATCCGGCGAGTAATTGCTATTCTGGGCATCGAAAAAGACATGTTGCGGATGATTGTACTAGGGCATCCAAAACGACATGTTGCGGATGATTGTAGTAGCAGAAAGGATCGACAGCACCGACTACAATGCTCAGATCTAGGAATCCTACGGCTGGCAACCTCCTAACCAATTTTATCGTGAAAATGGAAAGAACCAGTTGACGAACTCCTCGACTCTGATGGAAGTGAACGCCATCGACCACAGAGACATGGGAACGTGCTATAAGTGCAGAAAATTTGGGCACATCACTCACAATTGTCGGAGCAAGTAGCAGGCTCAAAAGGGTGGGAATTCATAGAAAACTGAGTCGGGAAATGGCAAAAGGCAGGAGTGAAAGGCGCAACCCTTGTCCGTGAGGAGCGATCTGTGCCGAACGATCGCCCATCTAAACGACCCACATCGCCACAGAGGGTTTCTGAGATCGCAAAGCTCAATGACGGGTATGAGGACGACCAACCGGTGATATTGCCAAAAGTCCAGCCACGAGGATGCAGAAGTCACAGAACGGTACTGGTGCTACTAGATAGAGGAGCTTCACATAGCTTCGAAAGCAACGACGTGGTTTGCAAGCTCGGTTTGCAATCTGAAGGGGTATTTCAAGGAAAAACTGTCAACGGGAGACTACAAACACGGAGACTTCGAGAACTACTACGACTACAAGTGGGAGATCTACGAAATGTAACAATCTAGAGGTCTTGTCGAATGAGCGACCACAAAATCATCCTCGGACGAGATTTCCTGTACCGGCACAATTCGCAGGTCGACTAGAATACTGGCAACGTCTACGTGGAGATTGACAGTGCCAAACGACAACTTCCATGTGCGGGATGGAAGCCGACATCAGAAGCTGCAGGGGTAGAAGGAGCAGAGGAAGCCGCGGAAGCCAAAAAACGAAAATCAGTGCAGCCAATACCGCTCAACGTGGCCAAGCACTATCTACAACAAGGGGCTTGTGCGTTGCTCATACATCTCGAGCCAATGGGAGAAGCGGAAGTGGTAGCAGCAGACTCATCATTGGCCTCATCTGCCTCATCGGCCTCGATAACATTTGCGATGGTACCCGAAGAGTTCACACCACTCATCAAGGAGTTTGCGAACGTCTTCCCCGAAAAACTCCGAAGAACTTAACCTCCTCAGCAAGACATCAACCATCGCATCAAACTGAAGCCTGGAAGCAGACCTACCTTGAAAGGCTCCTATCGGATGGCTGGTCATGAGCTGACCGAACTGAAAAAATAGCTCAAAGAGATGCTCGGTCAGGGGTTCATACGCCCATCCACGTCACCTTACACTACACCAATACTATTCGTAAAAGAGAAAACTGGCAAGATGCGGATGTGTGTGGATTACCGGACATTGAACGATGCTACCATCAAGAACCACTACCCCCTTTCCTCGAGCGGATGAAATTTTTGACCAACTCTGAGGGGCCCAAATTTTCAGCTTAATCGACTTACGCAGCGGATATCACCACATACGCGTGGCAGCCACTGATATCGAGAAGGTGGCATTCCAAACCTGCTACGGGCACGTGGAGTTCACGGTCATGCCTTTTGGACTTGCAAATGCCTCGGAAACGTTTATAGCGGCAATGAACAACAGTTTTCGTCTGTACCTCAACGATTATGTCGTGGTATACCTCGACGACATCCGGAGGATCACGATGGACATCGTCGAAAAGTCCTCAAAGTTTTACAAAGAGAGAAGTTTTCTGGAAAACTCTCAAAATGCGACCTCTGTCATTGTTTCACTTGAGTTTTTGGATCACCTCATCAACGGCGGACGGATCACCATGGATCCAAAAAACGTTGTAGCAATCGCTGATTTGCCGACGCCGACCAATGTTTGAGAAATCCAGGTTTTTCTCGGATTCTACAATTACTACCGGTGATTTGTATGGGACTACGCTCAAGTGTCAGTGCCTCTTTCCGACCTCACTTGAAAAGAAAATGAGGGGCGGTGGGGAGACAGCAAACAAGAAGCGTTCACCACTTCGCGGAACGCTCTGACCTTGGTGCCAACCCTACAATGAGCCGATCCAACACTCGACTACGTCATGGATACAAATGCATCAGACCGGGCCATTGGCGCGGTTCTTCTACAAGATCATGACGACAGCAAGCAAACGATCACCTACATGTCTCAAAAAATGTGAGGACCGCAACTCAAGTACGCGGTTCACGAAAAAGAGATGCTGCCAGTTGAGCATGCGTTCGAGACGTGCCGATGCTATCTGGAGTGTCGTCGATGCATCGTGCGCATTGACCACCGCGCATTGAAACATCTGAAGACGCAACCAAACCTAAACCGACGTCAAACCCGATGCATGGAGTTCCTTGAGTCATGGTTTGACTAGGAAATCGAGTACCGGACATGCAAAACAAACCCGGCAGACACACTCAGCCGCCGACGAGATTTTATAATGGACGTGACAACCCTACAACTGCAGCGAGACCCGTATCTCAAGCGATTGTTTGCACGAGGCTCCGACCAGCACGGCGGACATGATAAACCCAAATTCGGGTTTGTCGCACCTTATTGGCGACGACGCTTCACTCACCAAGTGGTTGTTCCCCCGAACGATGAACTTCGCCAAATGCTACTCAATGAATGCCATGACACCGGTCTAGGTGGACACTTTGGAGAAGACAAGACACTAAAGAAGCTGGCGGAAAACTACTGGTGGGACAAGATGCAATCTGACGTGGCCAACTTCTACAAAACCTGCAACACATGTCAACGACAGAAGTCTCGTCACATGAGGCCACCCGGACTTCTCCAGCCACTCCCTGTTCCAAAGGAACCATAGAAAGATATCTCCATGGACTTTGTCACGGGATTACCGGTCACACCCGAGGGATATTACGCAATCCTCGTGGTCCTCGACAGGTTTTCTAAAATGGCCCACCCTATTCGGACAACGACCACCGTCACCGTCGAAGGAACAACACGGATGTTTCTAAACAACATCATGCGGCTACACAACGTAACGAGAACCATCGCGAGCGACAGAGATGGTCATTTTACGAGCTGTTTTTGGCTTAAACTTATGACTCGCTACGGAAGAAGTATTCAACTTTCAACGGTGTTTCATCCTCAAATCGAGGATTAAACTGAGCGAAACAATTCAGACGCTCGAACAATTGCTCCAAACACTTTGTGAACCTCATGGGATAGATTGGGTACAAAACTCCGGACTGCCAAAATCGCATATCATTTGGCAGTTTCCACCGCAACAAGTAAAACTCCATTTGAAGTGGCGTTTGGCAAACTTCCCGCCACACTAGCTGGACTACAAAAGTACAGCAACATTCAAGTAGTCGATGTTCAACGACTTAAATTCACCACCATCAGGGAGGAAACACGATAGTCACTCGCAAAGACACAAGTAGTGATGAAGCGAGCAACTGACCGACATCGTAGCAACGACATCTTTGCTGCTGGCGATTGAGTCCT
Source organism: Penium margaritaceum (assembly GCA_023375785.1). NCBI lineage: Eukaryota > Viridiplantae > Streptophyta > Zygnematophyceae > Desmidiales > Peniaceae > Penium > Penium margaritaceum. The sequence goes on along the minus strand of SZWC01006287.1, from coordinate 64,845 downwards.
CCTCAACTTGACAAACATCAAGCTCCGAGGATCCGACTATTTGAGACTCAAGCCCAAATGGTTGGAACCATTTGAGATTGAGCGCATGCAAACCCCTGTGGTTGCGCGACTCAAACTCCCCGACACCATGCAAGTTAATCCAGTGTTTCATGTCAGAAGGCTAAAGCACTACTGAGACCTCGGAGAGTACTTCCCTGGCTGAGATGTCCCTCCTCCGCCTCCTGTTCAGATGGAAAACCACATTAAGTATGTCATCGAGGACATCCTTGGCCACCGACGACAGAATATCTCGTCAAGTTGCACGACAATGACACCACACATAACAGCTGGGAACCCTACAAAAATCTCCGAGACGTCGATCATCTCATTGACGGCTACTACCACCGTCTCCGTGCCACAAATCTACGTGCACTGGGACGTTGCTGCTAAAAGGGGGGAAGTGTTACGTAACAGATGTACATGAGTCCCTAATCTTCTCAAGTGGGCATTTTTGTTGTTACACAAATAGCCCATCGCATCAAGAGGACCGCGATGTTCACTCTGAAGGTCGAGGGCAAACTGGCCAACTGCCCCGCCCTCGGTTGATGTTCCCAAACCTTCTGACGGCTTCGACCACTCTCGCGAACCTACAATCAGAAGTGTCACGACCTTTCGATCAACGTCTTGATGAATCACGAGGAATATGGATTTATAAAGATGCATCGCGCATCTTCACCGTCGATTCTCGAAGATCCCAGACTTCTTGATGGACCTCCTTGAATCCAACCAATCACAATGTGACTCCGCATGTGTCGCTCAACGATCGACCCAACGACCTCGACTTTGCTTCATTCGTAACTCTACAGTTGTATATGTATGTTTGATCATTTCAACACTTGTCATTGAAGTACACTTATAGCTAGAAATCCTAGGCAGCAAGTTGGGGCAGCAGCGTTGTTGATGCAGTGTGTGGGCTTCCACGCTCGTTGCTTAGTCTGCTACCCCCTCAGTCTGCCGCTCTAGAGTCTTAGTTCTGGGTTTGATACTCAGAAATGCGCGCGCCAGTGTTAGCACCAGAAAGCAGCTAAAAACTGGAAGTAACTGATAAGGAATGAAGAATGAGCAACAATAGGAGACCCCTCCAAGTCCTAGCTCCCCCCCAGCTCTGTAGAGCTTGTTACTTGGCTAACCAGCCAATTTGGAAACAGACGTTTTTTCCAGCAGACAGGGTTTTCTCGGTGAGCCTTGCCAGACGGCCGACAGCCCTAAACCCGGACGTCGTCCGTTTTGCCTAAAACCTGGACCATACCATAATACGCATGCTCCAAACGCAGTCGTGTGGTCAGAATCAGCTAGAAAAACTACCAGAGAGGAGTTATGGCTGCCGAAACCCAGGTAGCGTCTACGCTAATCCCCAATACCAACAGTATCAGAAAATCATGAAACTTGGATCTAGGCATGACATAGCACTGTGAATGCAGCAATGCAGTAAAATGCAGTGCTGGACATGTGCAGACAACAAATGCAGTATCAAAGCCCGTCGGCGGCACGACTGCCGAGGAGGTCTGTCGATGGAGCTGAGCACAAAGGAGGGAGGAGGCTCTAGCAAAATGCATGTAGGCCTCAGCATGCGTCGGCTCCATCGGACGACACTCCATCAGCGTCGCGTCTTAGCGTGAGTCATCTGCACGCCAATGTACACAAGTGGAAAAGACACAATAGAGAAAAAGTGAGAGATGTGAGACAAAAACCAACACTCCCCCATGACCCACAAGCGTAGTGCACATGGATGGATAGAGAGCACAGATACGAAGTGGACATGGAGAGATAGAACCTCACGGACGCACACGAACTGCACTCATAGCCTTTTTGAACGAGTCACGCTTCAATGCCTTGGTCAAGAAATCAGCCAACTGCTTTGCTGTCTCAACTCACACAATGCGCATGCAACAACGAATGCACATAGTGATATTCGACATTCATGTGCTTTGTGCGAGTGTGGAGCATGTCGTCATTGTGGGCAATGGCCATGGCATTCTCATTATCATAGTGCAACGTGATGGACAGGAGTGACTAACGCAACTCAAAAAATAGGCGGCATAGCCACACGCTCTCACACGCAACAGAACCAAGGGCCACATAATCGGCCTCAGCAGTGCTCCACGCAATACAGCCTTGCTTCTCGCTGTGTTAGGATACAGCTGTTCTGCCAACAAGGAAGATCTAACCACTATGACTCTTATTGTCCGGATTGACGGTCCAGTTAGTAGTGGTATATCCCGTAGCCACAACGGACGGTTGTCGACGCAACATGAGGCCCCGCCATGGAGTAGAAACGACGTAACACTCGGACTGTGGCCTCGAAGTGGAGGTGATGCGGCTCCTGAGAGAATTGTGTGAGGAGGTTGCCGGCGAACGCAATGTCTAGACGCGTCGTTGTCGCCAGGAACATCAGTGACCCAATGACGCGCAAATACATGGTCACGTCTACTGGCTCCCCCACCATGTCTGGATCAGAACTCTTGAGCAATGCCTGACCATCGGGTGACATGTGTGAGGGTGCTCTTGGCACAATGGGAAATTCCTCAGCAAAGCATAGGGTCTGGACGTAGGTGGCTGGATGGGCATGCAAGATGCCAACGGAGTGATTATTCTCAAGCTCCATACCCAGAAAGACTCGTGCTAGCCCAAGGTCCTTCATCTGGTAGGAAGCGTGTAGCAGGTCCTTGACACGCTGGATGGTAGTTGCATCCAACGATGTGATGAGTAGGTCGTCGACAAAGACCAAGAGAGCAACGAGAGTCTGACCTCGCGGATTGATGAACAGCGCGGGGTCCGCAAAGCTGCAAAGGAGGCCACCGCTAAGAAGCGTATGACTGATCTCCTGGTTCGAACAGTGCAGTGACAGCTTCAAGCCATAGAGGGCCTTCCGCAGCATCCAGACATTGGGAGAGTTATCATCAAAGCCTGGACGCTGCACCATGTAGTGCTCCCCTCCCTCCAATGAACCATGGAGGAAGATGTTGCTCACATCCATCTGATCACGTTCCCACCCGTGTAGGGCAACAAGGCTGAAGAGCGCCTAGTTGGTGGATAAATGACCGACCGGGACAAAGATCTGGTCATAGTCAATCCCAGGGACCTGAGCAAACCCCTTTAGCTGTGAGACGTGCCTTGTACTTGTCCACGGGCCTGTCTCGCTCCCCCTTTCGCGGGAGAACCTACTTGGTGGCGATGGCCTTACGACCCAGGGGGGGGTCGACGAGCTCATAGACGTGATGTTGCCACATGGCGAAAAACTCGTTGACCAATGCAGCCTCCAATTGAGTAACCTCGGGGGACGCCCAAGCTTCACATAGGGTGGCTAGGTCCTCTGGTGGCATCCGAGTGAGTGTGGCCACAACGGCATACCGGTTCTCCTGATGGAGCGTGGCATAGCCCATAGCTGACCCTAGATGTAGATCGGCAATGACAAACAGTGTGGCCAAGCTGAATTCCTTGGTGCCGAGGTCCCCACTCACAATTGTGGGAGTGGATCTGACATGAGGTGAGGAGCCTCGTGGGATGACAGGAGGTCGTGGAGTGAGAGGACATGAGGATGCGACCTGAGTGCTCATTGTCAGCCTGGGTCTAAGGCTCCCGCCCTGACCGCTTGTGGAGCCCGCTGATACAGATAGGGCAGCTGGCTCTGAGGGGCTGCGGACACAGATGGGGCAGCCGGTCCTGAGGGACAGGCGTACACGGAAGGGACAGCCGGCTCTGAGGGACTGGCAGACACAAACGGGGTAGCTGGCTTTGAGGGGCTGGCGGACACAGACGGGGCAGCCTGTTCTAAGGGGCTAGTAGACACGGACGGGGCAGCCGGCTCTGAGGGGCTGTTGGACACAAATGGGGCAGTCGACGAAGGCGGACCGGCATGCGTAGACGATGGAACACCCGGACGTGACTGGACGGAGGACGGACCCACCACTCCCCCACGTGATGGGAGGAATATCAACGTGTTGGAGCAAACGAGGTCGTAGGAAAACAGGTCCTCAAAGAAAAGGGCATTGCGAGACTCGACGACGTAGTGTCGGGTGGGATCCCGGAAGCGCCATGCCTTCGACTGACGTGAGATGCCAAGGAAGGTGCACGGACAACCGCAAGGCTCGAGCTTGCCACCTTGGTGTGGGGCAGGCAACCACACGATGACCTACATGACGTGGGTCTGGAACCGGATCCCCCACGAAGGGTCGGCCGCGGGTCCGTCTTTGCCGGCTGGTGGGTCTGTCCTCCGTCCAGCCGCGTCCGGATGTTCCATCGTCTATGCCCGTGGGTCAATTTTTGCCGGCTGCAAATCCGTGTCTGACAGCTTCTCAGAGCCGGCTGCCCCGTCCGTGTCCGCCAGTCCCTCAGAACCGGCTAGCCCATCTGTATCCGCCAGCCCCTCAAAGCGAGCTGCCCCGTCCATGTCTGCCAGCCCCTTAGAGCCGGCTGCCCCGTCCGTGTCCGCCAGCCCCTCAGAGCCGGCTGCCTCATCCATGCCCACCAGCCTCTTACGGCTGGCTGCTCTGTCCGTGTCCGCCAACCCCTCAGGGCAGGGCTTTCCCATCTGTGTCCGACAGCCCCTTAGGGCCGGCTGCCCTGTCCATGTCAGCCACGCCCTCAGAGCCGGCTGCCCCGTTCGCGTCCGAAAGACACTCAGGGCCGGCTGCCCCCTCCGTGTCCACCAGCCCCTCAGGTCCCGTTGCGCCATCCAAGCTGTTGAAAATTTATCCCTCCGCATGCCCAAGTGTGGTGCAGGGAGGCGCCGACGAGCCGCCAGAAAGTGTTAACGCCGCTCCGGTCAATCTGGCGACTCGAGATTTGCTTGGATCCTCAAATGGATGATTGCCCCGTTATTTGGACAAGTTGCTGAATCCGGTGGAAGTTGTTTCGCCAGAATCGGACAAGTATCGAGGGAGATATGGCCTTCTAAAGTTTGGGTATGCGCAGCGGCTCTGGGAGCCGGCCGCGACTCGAAATCCGGTCGATAATCGACCGGACCGAGTAACAAAATTACCATCCGGAGAAATTGCTCCGATAGGCATGCCGAGGCGTCCGGTGGATGATCCACCTGATCCGGCGGATCTTCTACCGGATCCAGTAGTGCAGGTTGTTGCTGAGGGACTTAGCCAAAAACCTGGCTCGGCGTCCGAAACTCAGTGGCACGTTTTGTTACTCGGGGTCAAAATTCTGACTGCAGGTCCGCGGACAGGTTTCGAACCTCCTCACACCCCCTCACTGAACTCGACCCAAAACTGGGTAGGGTGTGTGGAAACAGTGCAAGAGACCCTTACACCACGTGCAAGAGGACCTGCGCCTTGGGAAAGGCGCTTCGCACGTGAAGGAAGGCGCCACGACGTGTGCGCACCATGGAGGCGTTAGGCGTTTCTGTGGTGGGTGAGACCTGCGCTTCGGCAAGCAGAACTTTGCCTACACTTAGCCAAATTGCGCGCAGTTTGGTGCGTTGGAAAGCTCATCACTAACCCTATAAATGTTGTCATCATCTCTATTTTCAAAAACTAACTCAAAATGACGTTATTCCCTTCGCAAACTGACTGTCTCAAAAATCCCTGCTCACATAGCGTGAGGCGACCAGAAAGCTCACGCTCAGTCTCAGATTCACCCAAAACTGTAGACGTGAACCACTAGATTCTATCAGACCAACGTCGGGACCACATCCACGCGGATCTCATCCTGAAAAAGGGTTATGGGCCCACGGGTCTGATAGCCTCCAACGTTCACGTCTTCCGTAGCGCACGAGATCGTCATTTTGGACGTCGCCGTGAATATCTGAGAACTCGTCGGAGTACCAGCTGCGCACATGGCGCAGAAGGAGACGCAGCTCATTCAGATGTATGCGGCCGCCCGGGCTTTGGGCTATGGAGGTGGCAGTTTGAACTGCACCTCTTGCATAAGGGGCTACTGGATGTCATGTTGGGCAAGGAGGTGCTCACAGAGATGACTCCTACGGACGCGGAGAAGTAGGCCTTCGAAAGAAGAACACGGAGGCGCTCATGCTCCTGGTGACCGGGACAGCCGAGTCGTAGTGGGATTACTTCCAAGGCTACAAGCTGGTAGCCAAAGCTTGGCAAAAGCTCTGCGCCATCCACCAATCCAAGTCGCTCGCGAACAAAATCTTCGCGATGAAGCTGCTCCTCATGGTGAGAATCGAGGAGGGGGATGATGTCATCTCCGCCATGCAGCACATCGAGTCGCTTGTCTTGCAATGCAACGACATGGGGTGGAAGATCGACACGCAGTTGTAGGCGATGGCCCTCCTCATGGCCCTACCTGACAGTTGGGGCCCACTCATCACCATCATTGGAGGATGGTCGGAGGACAAGCTCACCTATGGCGCGGTCGCAGAGTACATCCGCAACGAGGCGCAGCGCAGGAGCTGCGGGTAATCCTCGTCTTCCTCATGGGCCCTTGTCACCAAAACGCGTGGTGGCGGAAGCGGGGGCCGCGGAAGTGGCGGAAAGGGCAGTGGCAAGAAGGGCGCTAAGAAAGGTGCGTGCCGCAATTGCGGTAAAGAGGGCCATTGGGCCCGTGAGTGCCCGGAGGAGGCGAAGACCGGCGGCAAAAACAGCAAGGGCAGGTCGCTCCTCAACAACAACAAGAACCACTTCCTCAAGAAGACCAACAGGCGGTGCTTGGATTCCGGGGCCGAGGAGCACACCCAAGTTGAGAAGGTGGGGTACGTCACTTACGAGAAGTCCTCCAAGTCAATGGTGGTCGCGAACAACAAAGTCGAGCCGGCGGCCGGCCAAGGTGACGTGCAGGTGGAAATCGTGGTGGGCGGTAAGAAGGAGTTGTGCACAATCCGTAATGTGCAGCACGTCCCTGGCCTGGCTAACATCCTGAGTGTTAGCCACTTGGTGGACAAGGGATATGAGGTGCTCTTCCGCAGGAAAGGCGCAGTGGTGCGCATCGGCGGCGACGGCGAGGGCGTGCTGGAGGCAAAACGCAAGGGCAATCTCTACATCGTGGAGATCAAGGTGGTCCCCGCGGCATCCGACATAGCGGAATCGCAAGAGCGTGTCGTCAACATGGCCAAGGGAGGAAGCGCTGATCTAGAGCTCCGGGACCGACGGTTGGGACATTTGGCACCCGCAACCATTAAGGAGATGGCAAAGCGCGAAATGGTGCGCGGCCTCGTCATCGACGGTGCAGACACGGCAGCAGATGCACTAGCTCACAAAAAGTGCGTGGCTTGCATTTTGGGCAAGGCGCGGCGCAAGCCGTTCTATGAGAACGACGCTCGCACAAAGGACCTGCTGGAGGTTGTGCACAGTGACGTGTGGTGACCGTTCAAAATGCCTTCAAACAACGGCTTAAGATACTTCATCACCTTCATTGATGACTGCAGCAGAAAACTCTACGTGTACTTCAAGAAGCAAAAGGGAGAGGTCCTGGACCGGCTGAAGGAGTACGTCGCAGCGGTGGAGAGGCAGACTGGCCGGAAGGTCAGAGCGCTACGCAACGACAATGGCGGAAAGTAGGTAGGCTATAGCAGGTGAATGAAGCAGTAGGGCATCAAGTGGGAACCCACTACGTCGTACTTGCCACAGTCCAACGGAGTGGCAGAGCAGGCAAATCAGACGTTGCTGAACATGGTGCGAACCATGCTTGTGGATGCGGGGTTGCCGCGAGGATTCTGGGCGGAGGCTGTCCGTACAGCAAGTTACACCATCAACCTCACCCCAACAGCGGTGCTGAAGGGTAAGGGCGGCTAGAAGACGCCGCAGGAGGTTTGGAGCGGGCGCAAGCCAAACGTGGTGCACCTGAAGGTGTTCGAGTGCAAGGCGCACGCGATGGTGCAGGCGGCGCAAGGATGCGACAGCAAGCTGGAACCGCGGGTGAAGCCGTGCTTGTTCCTTGGCTACGAGAGTGTGCAAAAGGAGTACCGGCTCAGTGTTAGCTACTGAGCTAACCACCTCTGGCAGAGAAGCCTCGAAACCGAAAAGCTCACAAAGGTTTTTAGGCCTTCTTCCTTTGTTGACATGTGTCATGCACCCCAAACTTCATCAGGCATACACTTCACCTTCAAGAGTACTAACGCCTTAGCATTACATCTCAAGAAGAGCTCAAGTCGTCAATATGCAAGAGAGCATCAAGCAAGGGTTGATTGATCAGCATGCAAGACAAGTCCTTTTATAGCTGTCCGTCCAGTCCTAGAACTCAAAAGCACATTCCTGGGAAGTGGCCTGAACCAGCCACATCACCAATAGACTTGCACTGTGGGCTTGACACATAAGCATCCTAGTGTCAAGGTGACAGACCAACCATGTAGCGTCCAAGAAGCTACGGACTTTCTTTCTTGGAAGCTTCCACAGCAAACAAGATATGCATGGGGCCAGGATCGACCTCATGACCTCTCACTTGGCCAAATCAACAAAATGGCCAAGGTAACCACTCACCCACATGGTGTACTCACAGGTCATATCTCACAAGAGACAGAGCATAGTTGAGTCACACTACAACGGATCTAGGGGTCATACCTCCACAAGGGGCAGAGCATTCCTGATCCGTCCTACAACACTGAACAAGGGGCAAAAACATTCAACAAATCTCTCCCTTGCACCTTGCGTCAGTGACCATCATCATTCGTCATCACTTGCGTTGACCATGCCNCTCGAGCGTAGTGGTAGCGGATCTCGATGTGCTTTGTGCGCCTGGACAGGACGGGGTTCTTTGACATGTCAATGGCGCTCATGTTGTCAATCTTGATGACCGTCGCCGTTGCCTGTGGTGCCTTCATCTCGGATAGCAAGCTTCGTAGCCACTGCATCTCTTTACACACCTCAGCCAAGGCGATGTACTCAGCTTCAGCTGTTGACAAAGAGACACATTCCTGCTTGCGACTTGCCCAACTGACTGCACCTCCATTCAACATACACACAAAGCCGGAGGTAGATTTTCTGTCATCGATATTCCCTCCCCAATCAGCATCAGTGTAGCACATGAGACGGAGTGATGCGGATCCAGCGATGCCTCCAAACTGGAGCCCCACGTGCCGCGTCCCCTGAAGGTAGCGCATGATGCGCTTCACGGCCTGCCAGTGAAGTGGACCGGGATTGGCCACAAACCGGCTCACCTGCCCAACAGCATGGGCTATATCTGGTCGGGTGGCGACCATGGCATACATCAGACTGCCCACTGCAGACTGATATGGGATGCCCAGCATGTCAGTTTTCTCCGCTTCGTTGGATGGGGACATGGAGGTGGAGAGTTTGCACTCCGAGCTCATGGGTGTGCTGGCAGGTTTGCAATCTGCCATGTCGTATCGTTTGAGGATGGAATCGATGTATTTTGTCTGGTGCAGGCTGATGGTACCTGCTTCTCTGTCGCGCTTGATTGCAATTCCAAGATAGAAGTCAAGAGGACCCATGTCCTTCATCTTGAATCTGCTACTCAACTGCCCCTTGAGATCGTCTAGCAGCTGCGTTGAAGAGGAGCATAGAATCAGGTCATCAACGTACAAGGCGACCAACATAGTCCCTTTGTCACTCTCTTGCACGTACATGCTAGGGTCATTGTCGCAGTGCATGAAGGACTCCTTGGCCATGAAGGTGTCCATCTCCTGGTACCAAAGTCTTGGCGCTTGTTTTAGCCCATAGAGTGCCTTCACCAATCTACACACATTGCCCTGAGGAGCATCAACCCCCTCCGGAACCTCCATCAATACCTCCTTGTCAAGTTTGCCGTAAAGGAAGGCTGTCTTGACATCCATCTGGTGGACCTCCATGTTCTCGGCAGCAACAATGGCGAGCATTGACCGGATGGAGGCAAACGTCACAACTGGGGCAAAGGTCTCATCGTACTCTGCGCCAGGCCGTTGGGAGAACCCCTTTGCTACCACCCGTGCCTTGTACTTGTCTATCTTGCCATCCTGTTTCTTTTTTTACTTTCAGCACCCACTTGGACCCCACAACGTGAGCCCCGGCAGGTCTGTCCACCAGCACCCAGGTCCCATTCTCTTCAATGGAGCTGAGTTCACTGCGAATTGCTTCATCCCACTCTGCTTTGTCAGGCCGAGTGAGTGCCTCTGCGACAGACGTTGGCTCCTCTTGAACCAAGAATGAATAGTTGAAGCCTGTCCATTCACCCCTATCTGCGTCGTAATGCTGCCGAGGTACTTTGAGGCGTGAACTGCTCCTTGAACCTGCTGACTGGTGCTGTTGATGTAGAGGCTAGAGGTCTGGTTCGTCGTTGATGATGGGAGAGGCATCATCCTCATGTTCCGGAGGATCGGATACGTCGGAATCAGAGTCTGATTCCTCCGAGTCATCTTCACGAGCGCCTCTCCCTGTTGCAGCACCTATCCCATGCCATTGTGCTGGTGCTTCGTCTCCCTCTTCTAGGAGAGTGAGCCACTCTCCCTGTTCTGGAGCGTTCTCGAGTTCGAGATGCTCTCCCTAACTCAGAGACACTTCGTGGAAATCCACGTCATTGCTACGGATGACCTTCTTGGCTCCTTGGTCCCACAGTCGATAGGCTTTGTGGGCGGTGTCGTAACCGATGAAAATACACTTTCGTGCTCTTGCATCGAGCTTTCCAGGGCCCTCACCAGCCTGGACCTTGGCAAACCCGGTGCAACCAAACACCTTGAGATGGGAGGCGTCCGGCTTCCTGCCTGACCATGCTTCTTGAGGCNAGCGTCTGGTTCATCCTCTCTGCTACGCCATTGCTTTGAGGTGAGTAGGGCATAGTTTTCTGGTGTTCAATGCCCTGTGTCTTGAGCCACTCCCTGCAAGCTTCGTACTCTCCCCCATTGTCTGTCCTGAATGCCTTCACCTTCTTTCCACTCTGTCGCTCAACCATAGCGACAAAGGCCTGTAGATTCTCCTTCACCTCACTTTTCTTTTCGAGAAAGTACATCCAGACTTTGCGGCTGTTGTCGTCGATGCATGTGAGGAGATATCGGCTGCCTCCATTTGATGGTATGCGAAAGGGACCACATACGTCAGAGTGGACAAGATCAAGAGGTGCGAGAGCACGCGTTCCATTGCGCTTGAAGGGTTTCTTTTTCGCCTTGCCTTGAAGGCATGGCTCACACATGATATCCGCTCCCTCCACCTCATCACCTAGCTCCATCCCACGCACTAGCTCCTGCTTTCCCATGAGCTCCAATGTGCGATGAGCCACGTGTCCAAAGCGCCTGTGCCACAGGTTCTTGGAGGATGTGCACAGGTTAGAATGAACAGCCCCGGTGGCTGCATTTGCCTGCGGTTTTGTTGCCGAATCATCTGCTTCCATTGCTTCCGCTGCTCCAACATGTCCTTCCTCATCTGAGTCTGCATCGCTGCTCTCCTCATCATCACTCTCGGCCAAAGATTCAGCCGTTGAAGTTGTCGTTTTGGTCTGCAAGACGTAGAGTCCATCAACGCGAGGAACGTGTGCGACAACCTTCTTGGAAGAGTAGGAAATGTTGATGTCCTTGGTGGGAACTATCACCGCTTCCTTCTCTGTAAAGACCACTGTCATGCCATGGTCAGTTATCTTAGAGACGGAGAGCAGGTTGGCTGTGAAGGAGGGCAAGTAGACCACCCCCTCTAGCTTGAGGTCGGAAACTCCACCGTTGACACCCACTGTGACCAGCTTGTCACNGTACTCTTGAAGGTGAAGTGTATGCCTGATTAAGTTTGGGGTGCATGACACATGTCAACAAAGGAAGAAGGCCTAAAAACCTTTGTGAGCTTTTCGGTTTCGCGGCTTCTCTGCCAGAGGTGGTTAGCTCAGTAGCTAACAAAGGGTTATGGGCCCACTCCTCTGGTTAGGGAAGTTTCACGCACGCAACCGCTAAGGTCACAAGCAGTGAGAGCGCCTTCGCTCTCACCCAACTTCTCTGTTTGCAGGGCAACATCAGCAGGAGGGGAATGCAACACATCTGCACCTTTCTACCTTGGGAGCTGACATCAGCCTACATCAGCCTACATCAGCCTACATCTGCTTGCAACGGCCAACGGTAACAGGGGAAGCAGTTTCCTCTTCTCACCAACAGCCTACAGCGGCCTCAAACACAGGTTCATCGGCATCAACAACAGGTGCAGCAGCTGAAGCAGTTGTAGTTGTGGGGATGGCAGGGACAGGGGAACCAGGGAATCATTCGCCCATCCTCAAGTTTGATGGAGAGGGGTTTGCACTCTGGAAGTGGCAGTTTGAGATCATCATGGATGACAGAGATCTGCTAGGATATTTTGACGGAAGTATCCCAGCACCAAAGGAGGAGGGTGCTGACCTTGTGGCATGGGTCAAGCTCAACAAGAAGGCTCTCGCCATTCTTGTGTCCTCCATACAACCCTCAGTCCTTTCGCACATCAGCGGTTGTACAGTGGCAGCCGCGGCATACGCCAAACTCGGCAAGGTGTTTCAGTCCTCCTCACTTGCCAACCGTCTCTTCATTCTACAAAACCTCATCAGCATGAGGCTTGGTGAAGGGGAGGATGTCTCCGCCTTCATGCAGAAGTTTGAGACGCTCTTACAACAAGCCACCGGAATGGGGTGGGACCTGAAATCCGACATGCAGGCCATGATCTTTCTGATGACACTGCCGGAAAGTTGGATTTCAGGTCCCACCCCATTCCGGTGGCTTGTTGCAAGAGCGTCTCAAACTTCTGCATGAAGGCGGAGACATCCTCCCCTTCACCAAGCCTCATGCTGATGAGGTTTTGGTGAAGGGGAGGATGTCTCTGAACCCTTTGTTAGCTACTAAGCTAACCACCTCTGGCAGAGAAGCCTCAAAACCGAAAAGCTCACAAAGGTTTTTAGGCCTTCTTCCTTTGTTGACATGTGTCATGCACCCCAAACTTAATCAGGCATACACTTCACCTTCAAGAGTACTAACGCCTTAGCATTACATCTCAAGAAGAGCTCAAGTCGTCAATACGCAAGAGAGCATCAAGCAAGGGTTGATTGATCAGCATGCAAGACAAGTCCTTTTATAGCTGTCTGTCCAGTCCTAGAACTCAAAAGCACATTCCTGGGAAGTGGCCTGAACCAGCCACATCACCAATAGACTTGCACTGTGGGCTTGACACATAAGCATCCTAGTGTCAAGGTGACAGACCAACCATGTAGCGTCCAAGAAGCTACGGACTTTCTTTCTTGGAAGCTTCCACAGCAAACAAGATATGCATGGGGCCAGGATCGACCTCATGACCTCTCACTTGGCCAAATCAACAAAATGGCCAAGGTAACCACTCACCCACATGGTGTACTCACAGGCCATATCTCACAAGAGACAGAGCATAGTTGAGTCACAATACAACGGATCTAGGGGTCATACCTCCACAAGGGGCAGAGCATTCCTGATCCGTCCTACAACATTGAACAAGGGGCAAAAACATTCAACACTCAGGGACCCGCACACACAAGAAACATCTGCAACCGTGATGTTCAGTTTGACGAGTAGTAGAGCTTCAGCAGCTGCAGCAGCAACGACATGAGCGTCGGGAACACTCCAAAACAGGGGGAGTGGTTCCAGCTCCTTGACTACGAGGAGGAGCCGGCGGACGCAAAGGTCGATGATGCGGCGTCGGAGCGCGCCGGTGTAGTAGGAGCAGCAGCCGATGTGGAGGACTCTGATGATGATGCAGCTAGGATGGAGATCCGGTGGAATGATCCGTCAAAGGAGGCACCGCGGGTGCCGAAGCGTGCACTCCCACCGGAGTTCGCATCGGGCGTCGGAGAAAAATCCTTCGGTTGATGGTTCACCAGAGCGGGAGGAATCCTTGAGAAGCCGTCCGGTCGATGGTTCACCGGAGCGTGCTGAGTTACAAGGATCACAACATAGTGACGAGACGCCGCCAAGACTGCCATGCCGCTGCGGGAGGCACCGCAGAGCGGGGAAGCGTTTCAACGCAGGCACCGGTCGATGGATTGGCATGACGCCATGCATGTTGGCTGCATTAACGGAGCCGACGACCGTGCAAGAGGCGCCCGCGCGGCCCGAGGGGAAGCAGTGGGACGCCGCCATCAAGTCGGAGTTGGCGTCCATTACTGAAAACGACATGTGGCAGCAGGTTGACAGGCCGAAAGACACCAAGGTCATCGGCTCCAAGTGGGTCTTCAAGACCAAGTTCACGAAGGAAGGTGTGGTTAACAAGTACAAGGCACGGCTCGTGGCGAACGGGTATGCACAGCGTAAGGGCAAGCACTAGGATGAGACATTCGCCCCCGTCGCCAAGTTCACAAGCATCCGGGCGATCCTTGCGGTGGCGGCCGCGAAGGGCATGGAGCTCCACCAGATGGACGTAAAGACGGCCTTCCTCAATGGAATCATCGACAAGGAAATCTACATGGAGGTGCCAGAGGGGATGGAGGCGCCAGAGGAAAAGGTGTGCAAGCTACGGAAGTCTTTGTACGGGCTAAAACAATCGCCCTGATGCTGGTACCAACAGATGGAGAGCTTCATGGCACAACTGGGCTTCAAGTACTGTGAGGCGGAACATAGCGTGTACATGCGGCGCATCAAGAAGCTCCATCAAATCGTTGCACTGTACGTGGACGATCTGATCTTGTGCTCCTCAAACCTACCAAGCCAACAGCAGTTGAAAGAGCAGCTGAGCAGCACGTTCCAGATGTCGGACATGGGGGAGCTGGAGTTCTACCTCGAGGTGAGCATTACGCGAAACTGGAGGACGCGCACGCTTCAGCTGGGGCAGGCCAAATACGTGGCCGAGGTGTTGAAGCGATACGGCATGGAGGATTGCAAACCAGTGTGCACGACTTGTGAACTATGTGTGGCAATGGCGCCGCAAACAAAAGAAGTGCGGAAGGATATGGCAGGGGTGCCCTACCAATCGGCAGTGGGCACCCTCATGTACGCCATGGTGGCGACTCGAAATGACTTGGCCTACGCGGTGGGCCAAATGAGCAGGTACGTGGTCGATCCAAGGCCACTACACTGGCAGGCGGTCAAGCGCATCCTCCGCTACATGTAGGCGACGCGGCATGCGCTCCTGAGGTTTGACAGCAAGGGGCGGGCAGACCCCTTACGTCTGGTCTGCTACACGGATGCAGACTATGCTGGGGATGTAGACAAGCAGAAGTCAACATCCGGCTACGTGTTCTTCCTCGTTGGTGCAACGGTGTCATGGTGCAACAAGAATCAAGACTGTGTCGCCATCTCCACGGTGGAACCAGAGTACATCGCGCTGGCTGAGGCAGTCAAGGAGGCGGTGTGGCTCCGCAGGTTGGTGGGGGAGCTAGGCGTGCCACAGCTGGAGCCTACGGTGGTGCGAGAGGACAACACAGGCTCCATCTCGCTGACCAACAACCCAACACAGCACAGGAGGACAAAGCACATCGACGTGCGTTATCACTACGCACGGGACATGGTCAAGAAGGGGCAGGTGGAGCCGCAGCACTACAACACGCACAACATGCTTGCGGATTGCTTGACCAAAGTGCAACCCGCAGACCGGTATGCAATGAGTGTTGCCAGACTTGGGATGACCAGCTATGACGGGTTGGAGGGCACAGTGGAAGATGAGTGAGAGCAGGCACGAGCAGCGGGCATGGCAGGTGCAAGGGGGAGAATGTTGAAAAGTTGCCCCTCCGCATGTCCAAGTGCGGCGCCGGGAGGCGCCGACGAGCCGCCAGAAAGTGTTAACGCCGCTCCGGCAAATCAAGCAACTCGAGATTGGTCGGATCCTAGAATGGAGGATTGCCTCGTAATGTTGACAAGTTGCTTAATCCAGTGGAAGTTGTTTCACCAGAATCAGACAAGTATCGAGGGAGATATGGCCTTCCAAAGTTGGGGTATGCGCAGCGGCTCTGGGAGCCAGCTGCGACTCGAAATCCGGTCGATAATCGACCGGACCAAGTAACAAAATCACCATCTGGAGAAATTGCTCCGATAGGCCTGCCGAGGCATCCAGTGGATGATCCACCTGATCCGGCGGATCATCTACCGGATCCAGTAGTGCAGGTTGTTACTGAGGGACTTAGCCAAAAACCTGGCTCGGCGTCCGAAACTCAGTAGTACGTTTTATTACTCAGGGTCAAAATTCTGACTGCAGGTCCGCGGACAGGTTTCGAACCTCGTCACACCCCTTCACCAAACTCGACCCAAAACTGGGTAGGGTGCGTGGAAACAGTGCACGAGATCCCTACACCACGTGCAAGAGGACATGCGCCTTGAGAAAGGCGCTTCGCACGTGAAGGAAGGCGCCACAGCGTGTGCGCACCATGGAGGCGTTAGGCATTTCTGTGGTGGGTGATACCTACGCTTCGGCAAGCATAACTTTGCCTACGCTTGGCCGAATTGCGCGTGGTTCGGTGCGTGGGAAACATCATTACTAGCCCTATAAATGTTGTGATCATGTCCATGTTCAAAAACTAACGCAAAACGATGATATTCCCTTCGCAAACTGACTGTCTCAGAAATCCCTACTCACAGAGCGTGAGGCAACCAGAAAGCTCACGCTCAGTCTCAGATTCGCCCAAAACTGTAGACGTGGACCACTAGAGTCTATCAGACCAACGTCGGGACCGCATCCACGCAGATCTCAGGCTGACATGAGCTCGCCAGCCCCTCA
Organism: Penium margaritaceum; assembly: GCA_023375785.1. Lineage (NCBI taxonomy): Eukaryota > Viridiplantae > Streptophyta > Zygnematophyceae > Desmidiales > Peniaceae > Penium > Penium margaritaceum. The sequence continues at coordinate 48,298 of SZWC01006287.1, read as the reverse complement.
GGGCAGGCTGCACCGTCTGTGTTCGCCAGCCCCTCATGGCTAGCTGCCCCGTCTGTATCGGCATGCTACACACACGGTATGGACGGGAGCTTCAGATCCAGGCCGACAGTGAGTCCACGTCCCTTAGTCATCCCACGAGGCTCCTCACCTCATGTCAGATCCACTCCCACTATCATGAGTCGGGATCCCGGCACAAAAGGCACTCGGCTTGGCCACACTGTTAGTGATCGTAGATCTACATCCAAGGTCAGCTTTGGGCTATGTCTTGCTCCATCAGGAGCACCGGTATTCCGTTGCGGCCACACTCATGCAGATGCCACAAAGGGCGCGCGGCGCGCACGCCCTCACTATCCGCCCCACGAAGCGACTAGAGTACCCAGCCACCCTATGTGAGGCTCGGGCGTCCCCCAAGGTTTCTCACTAGGAGGCTGCATGCGCCAACGAGCTTGTCGCCATTCGGCAACATCACTACTATGAGCTCGTCAACTTCCCCCCGGGCCATAAGGCCATCGATGCAAAGTGGGTTTTCTTTCAAAAGTGGAAGCCAGACAAGTCCCTGGACAAGTACAAGGCCCGTTTCATAGCCAAGGGGTTTGCTCAGGTCCCTAGGGTCGACTATGACCAGATCTTTGCCCCGGTTAGTCGTTTCTCCACCAGCCGGGCAATGTTTGGCCTGGTTGCCCAGCACGGGTGGGAACTGCATCAGATGGATGTGAGCAACGCCTTCTTCCACGGCTCACTTGAGGGAGAGGAGCTCTACATGGTGTAGTCTTCAGGCTTGGACAATGGTTCCGGAAGGCCCTCTATGGCTTAAAGAAGTCACCACACTACTGGAACTAGGAGATCAGTTGTACGCATCTTAGCGGCGGCCTCCTTCGCAGCTTTGCCAACCCTGTGTTATTCATCAGTCCACGAGGTCAGACTCTCGTTGCGTACCTGGTTTATGTCGACGACCTGCTCTGATACCAAGCTGGGAATCCTAGGCAGCAAGTTGGGGGAGCAGCGTTGTTGATGCAGCGTGTGGGCTTCCATGCTCGTTGCTTAGTCTGCTGTCCCCTCAGTCTGCTATTGTAGAGTGTACATCTGAGTGGTCTAGGTTTGTTACTCAGAAATGCGGGCACCAGCGTTAACGCCAAAAAGGGAGCTAAAAACTGGAAGTAACTGATTAGAAATGAAGAATGAACAATGATGGGAGACCCCTCCAAGTTCTTGCTCCCCCCAGATCTGTAGAGCGTTCTCCTTAGCTAACCAGCCAATCAGGAAATAGACTTTTTCTTGGCAGACGAGGTTTTCTCGGTGAGCCCCGCCAAACGGCGGACATCCCAAAGCCCGGGTGTCACCCGTTTTGCCTGAAAACTGGATCATACCATAATACACACGCTGTGAATCATTCATGTGGTAAGAATCAGCAAGTAAAATAGGAGAGAGGAGTTTTGGCTGCCTAAACCCAGGCAACATCTACGCTAACCCCCGGTACCAACAGTGTCAGAAAATCGTGAAACTTGGACCATAGGCATGACATAGCACTGTGAACCAAGCAACACAGTCAAATGCGGTACTGGACATGTGTAGACAACAAATGCAGTGACAAAGCATGTCGGTGGCACGACTGCTAAGGAGGTCTGTTGATGGGGCTCAGCATGAAGGATGGAGGTAGCTCCATCAAACTGCGGTTAGGCCATAGCGTGCATAGGCTCCATCGGACGACACTCCATCAGCATCACGTCTCACCATGAGTCATCTACACACCGATGTGCACAAGCCGAGAGGACACAACAGAGTACAAGTGAGAGATGTGATACAAGAACCAACACTTACCGCTTGTTGTTAACTGCTCAAGTGTCTTCAATTCTAAATCGATTTTTCCTCCCAACTTCTACTTGTTCACCATCTACGATTTGTTTGGCGTAACACTACCCCGCCCTCAGTGGATACTCCCGAACCTTGTGACAGCTTCGACAACTCTTGCAAACCTACGAATAGAAGTATCACAACCTTTTGGTCGACTTCTCAATGCATCGAGAGGAATCTGGATTTACAAAGATGCATCTCGCATCTTCACCATCAATTCTCGAAGACCATCAACTTCTCGGCGGACCTTCTTGGATCCGACCACTCACGGCGCGACTCCGCACGCGTCCCTCGACAGTCAACCCCGACTATGCCTCATTCGTAACTTGGCATTTGCACATATGTATGTTTGATCATTTCGACACTTGTCATTGAAGTAAACTTCTCGCTAGTTAAAAAACTGCACAAGTGTCCCAAATTCTCAATAATGTTCTGCCTTGCAACTTCTACCTGTTCACCATCTATGCTTCGTTCGGCATAACAGACACTAAGGGTGGCAGATCTCCGATTCTTCGATTCCGAGATCTCCGATTCTTTCGGAGATCGGAGATCTCTGAAAGAAGCTGGACATATGTAACCATGTTTCAACTAAGTCGATGTCTAGAGACCAGAGTTCATGAAAAAAATACGGGCGGTGCAGTAATATACCTATCGTTTTGGTTGATAGATCAAAGGTGTCCATAGTCAAAAGCAGAAAGACGGCAGAGACCAAAGTCAAAAACGAAAAGACGGCGCTGTCTGTAGTCGCGAATGAAATGATAGTGGTGCCCATGTTTTTCATTGTGCAAGCAAGAATGGGCACGGCAGATGTATGTTTCATGTATGAAACACATTTGACATGGATTTTGACTTCGAGCTTCACCGGTCATCGCAAACTCGCGGGAGGAGTTTTACGGCGAAACCTTCCTACGAGCTCACAATGACCCCGCCAAACCCCCCATTTCAACTAGGGGGTTTATCGTCAGTTCAGGGGGGGGGGGTTGCAGGATGCAACCCACCTGCCGGGTCCCGCTACCGCGGGGCCCAGCGGGTGCCCACGCAAGGAAAAAAATAAAACCCAAATCCCCTAGTGCAACTAGGGGGTTTGTCAGATATTGAGAGGGGTTTGCGAGATGCGGCCCACACTGTGATAAAAGAAAGGGAATCTTCCAGGGCCCATTACCGCGGGTCCCGACATGTACCTGGGCAAGTAAAGAAATAAACCCAAACTCCCCAGTGTAACTAGGGGTTTTCTAGATGATTGGGGGGGGGAGGTGGGCTTACGAGTGTTTGGTTTATGTGCCACAGTCACGTTGTTACCTCTGGCCTCACTGCACACTTACCGCATTGACGCAGGTGACTGATGCTGGAGGGACATCGGTGCTAAAGCCATAGCTCAAATGGTGGTGAATCGTGGGCGTGCATAGAAGACGTTCCACAACCACTCACAAGATCTAGAGTTACCCCTTCCACTGGTTCTCAAAACATTGTTGTATAATGACACTAGGTTTCCTAGTGGTACTTGCTTAGAAGGGGGGGTCATTGTCGGGTTGTTCTCGCAGCCTGGTTTTAGGTTTTCTTGCTGACAGGTTAATGCATGCAGCAGGTCCAGGCTTGAGCCTCGCTTGGTGGAGGTGAGAGCGAGGATGGGCCCACTGTTCGCCCGCTCGTCACCCCACCAGCCGCTCGAAGCCCCCTCTCACATCTGTTCCGTCTAACACTCAGACTTACGCGTCTCTTCGCTGAAATCTGAACCCTAGCATCCATGGCGTTCTAGCCCCAAGTTCCTTGTGCTCTGCTCTACTTCCCTTGCTCTATTTCTTGTTAGATGCCTCTATCGTCTGGCATCAAAGTAAAGTGAGGGAGAGAGAAGGCCTGCTCTCGCGATCCATGGCAGCACACCCTCTTGCCGCCATCTACGCTTCCGCCGGCACTCTAGCCAACTACCAGCATTTCTAGCCACGGCCCACGGCCTCCACCATAGCAACCCTGCATTATGCGGTGACATAAGCCTTTGGCTTCACCAACTCCCACCACCGCCGCCAACCACTCACCAGCAGCGTGGAGTTAGGCCCAAGCTCGGACCGTTGCTTTTATGCACAGGTTTACTCTTCCATATGCTCGAGCGGCTACCCTTGCTGCTGATCACGTACGAGCAGCCATAGCAGCTACTTCTTCAGCAGCAGCGGTAGCCGCGACCAGATTGGCAGCGGCAACCACAGCACCAATAGCAAGTATTGCAGCAGCAGCTAAGGCAATCCCAGCTGTTGTGGCTGTGACAGGCAAAGCAGCCGCAACTCTCACAGGAGCGGAATTGGCAACAGTTGACCAACCCGCTGCTGCCCACGTCACAGCCGCATTGGCAATCTAACCGTCGGCACTTGTGGGTGTCCCATCAGCGCCAACCTGCAGCGCCAACCTCAACGACAGCTACAAATGCGGCACTAGTAGTCACCGCCATGCTAGCAACCGTGGCCAATCCAATCGCACCAAGTTGGCATAGTCGAGGGACGAGAGAGGCAAAAGCTCCAAAGCAGTGAGGAGATGCAGCAAAAGCAGCAGCAACAATAGTAGAAGCAGTAGAGGCAACAATAGCAACAGCAGCTACAACAGCAGTAGAGGCAACAATAGCAACAGCAGCTACAACAGCAGTAGCGGCAGCAGCAGCAGCAGCGTCATCAGCAGTCGCATAGCAGCCACACACCATGTCGACGGCGAAAGCTGTAGTCTCAGCCACCGCATTTGCAGCAGCAACTGCATGCCACGCCCGCCTATTTCCCACCTCAGTTGCACCGCTCTCGCGATGCAACCGCTCTCACACTCATGTATTGTGACGCTCCAGGCGGGGCCTCGTCGGGTGAATACTACGACAGGAAGACGCCGCATCAACGTGAACGTCGCCCTCGCGGCATGAGCAGCAACGGGGCGTCCGAGTCCGCATCAGCACCGCCCACTTGCGCGTCACATCATTGGTCAATAAGTGTCTCCCCGTCACATTCCTCTAGGGAGGACCCTCAGCCCCACGGCAGTCCAGAAGTCACTGCTGCCCAACTACACTCCGTGTTCTTGCAAGACGTAGTTAGCCTTGTGTGTGCCCTTACACGCATGACCTCAGCTATCGTTGACGTAGTAGCAGCAGTCGCAACCACCTTTGTAGTAGCCGCTAGAGCGTCGCATGCTCCTGCAACGACCTCAGTAGGGCGCGCTCCAGAGTCATACATAGAAGCCGCGGTTGTTGCTTGTCCCATTGCTGCAGCGGCTGCTGATATAGGCACACAAACATCTGTTGCAGCACTTGTCATCGCCTCTAAAACGGCCTTAGCTGCATCAACTACAACGGCAGCCGCAGCTTCTATTCGCAACTCTACCGCAACCGCCGTCACCGCAGCCTCATCTGCTCCATGTGCCGCCTCCAGCTTTGTCATGGCGACCATCTCCATTGCAGCAGTCTTCACTACTCTCGCTGTTGCCTGCACCATCGGAGCCTTTGCTCTAGTGGTGCCGGTCGCCTCCACCGTCTCCATTCTATCTGCTCCCTCCGCAGCAGTAGTTCCTCCTCTCCTTACTTTTCTCCACAGTCCATCTTCTTGACTTCCTCGTCTGCATATTGTGACTGCTTGCATTCCTCTCTTTGCTTTCTACGGTGGCTTGTTTTGTCTGACTTGGGGTGGGCTGGCCTGCACCATTCTGACGCTTTGCCTCAGGAAACCCCATTTTTTCCATGCCCACTGGGGCTGGGGAAACAATGCCAAAATCTGTCCAACAGAGCCCGCGCGTCGCCACCTTGTCTGGTGACAACGAATGAGTCATAGGGACTCTTCAGCACCAGCTAGTCCTCGCTCGCGAGGCTGAGGAAGACGTTGAGGACCATCTTAAGCTCGCTAAGGACAATCATGTCGCTTTTCCTGATAAGGTCGTCGCCATAGTGATGCGTCGCCTCCCCGTTGCGTCTTCTTGGACCAACCATACACCTCCTGCAGGCGCCTCTCCTTCTTCTAGGACTTCTGTTGCTGCGCCCAGTGGCAACACTCCTGTTGCTGCCACTCTTCTTGCGCCTCGCCAGCATGACTTCTTTTGTCAACCTCCTACACTTACCTCTGGGCTTGTCTTCTCCTCTTGGGAGGTACACTTCAGCACCAGGGCTCAAGGAGAGCAGTTGTGGGAGTACTACACCCCCGCTTTTGCTCCCTTCACACCACTTGCTACTGAGTTTACCCCTGCTATCCATGCTCACATCGTCGCTGTCCCTGAATTGCTGATTGATGTTGTTGGCACCTTCAATGATGACCCTACTGCCCAGCGCCCTGCTGACCCCATTGGCACATAAGCCATGCTGCGTTGCCGGACCACCATCACTGGCCAAGTCGCTTACAGCGTGCTTACGGTCCAATTCAACACGTTCCTCATGCGTGCTGATGAGAACGCTGATGCCTATTAGGCTCGCTATCTCAAGATTCTTTATGAGCTTGACGACGCAGCCCCTGGACAGCTCTCCGTCGTTCTAACCATGGTCAACGGCCTCATTCATGAGCTGTCCGATCTCCTTCGCGATGTCAAAGCTGATGAGCTGTAGTGCCTTGCCTCACAGCAGGTCCTGCCTAGGTCGATGCCTGGGGTTGGTGCTCTCAGGGACTTCACGTTCGAGCGCCTTCCTGCCTAGTGGACAAGTCTTCAGAACAAGTGCCTCCATTGCTCTTCCGTCAGGTGTGTTGCTGTGCTCACCACTGCGGCCGCACCCTCCTCCTCCTCTGTTGCATCTTCATCCACCTCCTCCACCTCTTCCTCAACCTCTCTTGCCTCTACCCTCACTTCCCAGGATGATGGCAAGGACAAGGGGAAGGGCAAGGATAAGGGCAAGGACAAGGCTGCTGCTACCTCCTCGTGGATTCAGGGCGCTGTCGTGTGTTGGAACTGTGGCTCTACTGAGCACTCTGCTCGTACTCTCCCTGCTCCTCCAGATGACCTCTGCCTTGTCCGAGCCATGCACACTCACTGGGCTTGCACCTCTGGCTCCTCCTCTACACCCTCGTCCCTGGCTACGGTGGCACATCCCACTCCTCCGCCCCACCTCCAGCTCATGCTCACGTCACCTCCGGTGTGCCTTATCCTTAGCTGCTTGGCCCCTACTCTTGGTGCTGGCCACCTCCTTATGGTACCCCTACGTATGCTCGTCCTCCGTCCTCTGCCTACACTGTTCCACCGTGGTTCCCTCCTTCCTCCGACGCATCTACTCCAGCTACGTCGGCATCCGTGGATGGTGATCATGGTGCTCGGGAGCGTCATCTTGAGCAGTCCCTCCTTCAGGTTCTCCGCCTTTGCGATCAAGGAGGTGAGAGTGTTGCATCACCGGCCAGAAGTCTTGTGTGTCAGACTGACATTGTCCTTTGTGAGGATCCTTCTGGTCACATTCTGGGTGCCTTGTGTGTGTCTGTCCCGTGGATTGAGCGTTGGCAGTCTGACTTCCTTCCTCATTGTCTCTCCCTTTTTACCTTGTCTTCGTCCTCCGTTCACACTCTCGCCATGTCCAGTGTACAGCCCTTTGTACGTGTGTCCACTAGCCTCTGGGTCCTTGACTCCGGAGCGATTCACCACATGACGTCCGTGCGGTCCTCGTTCATCTCGTTAGGCCCTGTTGGTTCTGTCCGATTTGTTCGTACTAGGTCTGGTTAGTCGCTGCCGATTCACGGTGTGGGCGTCGTGCAGGGTGTGGGTATGGTGCGCTTTATTAGACCTAGTGGTGCCCCATACCTGCCTGACGTTCTATATGTGCCTTTGCTGGAGCTCAACGTGTTGTCTGTGCTGTCCCTGGATGATCAAGGTATGGACTTCACCACTAGCCATGGTGTTGGGACTGTCTGTCTTTGTTCCTCCCAACGTGTTGTTCTCCATGGTGTGAAGTGTGGCAAACTCTATCGTGTTCCCTTGCACGCTCCTTCCGCTCCTGCTGTTAGTGTCACTCTTGCTTATGTTGCACCCTCTCTCACTCCTGACCTCGTCCATCTCTTGCATCACCGTCTTGGTCATGTCCACACCGATGCCATTCATAGCATGCTGCGTCTCCAGCCTGCTCTCGGCCTCTCGCCCTCCACCTTCCCTTCCCCATGCCTTGCTGATTGTCTTGACTGTGTGCAAGGGAAGATGCATCGCTCTCCTTTCTCTCCATCTGAGTCTCACTCTACCCATCCCCTTGATCGCGTTCATGCGGATGTCATGGGTCCTTGCCTCATGACCTCCTTGGAGACGTGGGTCGCTACGTCTTACGTCTTACCAATGAATTTTCTTGCTTTTGTTGGGTATTCACGCTCCATCAAAAGAGCGATGTTTATTCTGTCATTGAGTAATGGCTTGTTCAGGCTGAGCGTGCCTGTCAATGGTCACTGTGCGTCTTTTGCAGCGACCATGGTGGCAAATTCCTTTGTCCCACCACTCGTCTCCTTGAATCTCGTGGGGTGTGTCTACAGACGTCCGCTCCGTACACACCCCAACAAAATAGTGTCTCTGATTGCTGGAACCAAGCGCTTGCCGACGGTGTCCGCACGCTCCGATCTGAGTCTGGTCTGCCGCCACTCTTTGCCTTCGAAGATATGTGCTACATAACGTGGGTATGGAACCGTGTTCCCCACGGCCCCCTTCCCCGCACTGTCACCCCGTTTGAGCGCTGGCATTGTCATCGAGCCGACCTTTGTCTGGCTCGCGTCTGGGGTAGTATTGCTTCTATCTGGCTGCGAGAGGATCTCCGTGATGGAATACTGTCCCCTCGCGGTCATCTGTGTCCCTTTCTCAGGGTTTCCGCCCACTCCAAAGCGTTGCAATTCTGGGACCCTGTCCGCCAATGTGTCATCGAGTCTCGCGACGCTCTATTTTTTAAGTTTGTCTTCCTTCGAGATCTCGGTTGCCTGTCTCCTGACCCCTCCCTCTTGCCTCTCTCTCGGCTGAGGGGAGATGTCGGTTATGCCGGTCCGGTAGTTCCTGTTGCCGCACCTCAACTCTCACCCTCATTAAATTCCTCGTCGTCCGGGCCTGTCCCTACCTTCTCTGCATCCTCTTTCCCCGAAGTATTGTCCTCGTCCAGCTCCTCCGGCGTACGGTCCTCTCCGGTTACGATCTCTCCCTAGTCTACCTCGTTTTCCTACTATCCCGTCCAGCCCGGTCAAACCTCCGGTTTCTTCTTCACCCGCGGCCTCTCCCGTTCGGGTGTCTGACCCATGTCCACGTGTGATCACTGGTACTGCTCCTATCTCACCCTTCGTCCGAGGGGGGCGTCTCCATGCGCTCTCCAATCTTTCTAGCACTTCCACTACCTCAGCACGTCCCCCTCAGTCTCAGCCTGCACACTCCTCTGTTCACCCTACCGGCATGGACGTGCTAGGCTTGGCTACTGGGGTCGTTCACCCTAGTTCCGCCCTTGGCTATGTGCTCCTTTGCTCCGAGCACGAGCGAGCCCTGGAGGTTGCTATCTTGAGTAGCGTGGCTGAGTGTCACACCATGTCGGCCACCACTAGCTTGCCCCTTGAGCCGGCCACGGTGCGTCAAGCACATGCAGCCTTTGACGCACAGTAGTGGGAAGCTGCAATGTGTGTTGAGCTCAATGCCCTTGATGAGCATACAGTATATGAGATTGTAGATATGCCACCTGGTCCAAAAGCCATCGATGCCCGTTGGGTCTTTTGGCAGAAGTACAAGCCCAACAGTGTACTCGACAAGAACAAGGCGCACCTCACGGCTAAGGGGTTCTCCCAGGTCCCATGCATTGACTTCGACGAGACGTTTGCACCAGTTGGGCGATAACCACAGCTAGAGCACTGTTGCATCTTGTGGCCCACCACGACTAGGAGCTGGAGCAGATGGATGTGAACAATGTGTTCCTCCACGGACAGTTGAATGAGGAGATGTACAGGGTCCAGCCACCGGGCTTCACCGATGGAACTGACCGCATCTAGCGACTGCGGAAGGCTCTTAATGGCCTAAAGCAGACACCTCGGTGCTGGAACCAAGAAATTACCTCCAGTCTTGAGAAAGGAGGCTACCGACATAGTACGGTGGATGCTTCTCTCTTTGTCACTCCACCCTCTCTTCCCTTCATGGTTGTTCTCATCTACGTGGATGACTTGCTGATAGCGTCACCCAGCCAGGCTGCTCTCAAGTTGGTAAAGACTTAGGGTCAGCCCGAGCCTTCTAGGGCATAGAGCTTGAGCGCGACTGTTCTCGTCGCACGCTTCATGTTCACCAAGCTGCATACATTCGTAGCCTGGGGGAGCGATTCGCCTCCCTACTTGAGTCCACTCCCACAGCGTCGACACCCATGACTCTAGCTGGGTAGAGGCTGCTAATGACGTTGGATGTGTCTAAGATGGGGGAGGCAGTCAACGTGAAAGACTACCTTCGTGTCATTGGGTCACTGATGTATCCTGCTACAACAACAAGGGAAGATGTCGCCTTCTCCGTGAACTTCCTTGCTCAGTTCTTACAGACTCCTCGGGCACGACACATGGAGGTTGCAGTACGTAATGTCAAGAAGGCTCTTTCCACTACTTGCACCAGCCTGTGCTATCGAGCACAACCGTCAATTGTCGTGGATGGATACACAGACAGGGACTCAACACATGACACTGACGCTCGCAGTCATATAGATTACATCTTCCTTGTTGGAGGGACCGCTGTGTCATGGAAGAGTGGTAAACAGGGCTACGTGGCACGCAGCTCTAGTGAGGTTGAGTATGTTGCACTGGGTGCACGCACCTGTGAGAGTGTGTGGCTTTGTTGCTTGCTTCAGCAACTCCGCGTCTCCATCCGCTGCATCACATTGCAGTGTGACAACAAGAGCACCAAGACCATTGTCGAGCACGATGGCATGCATCACACATGCACAAAACACATAAATGTTGAGCATCATTTTGTGCGTGAGCGCATTGCTGCAGGTGATGTCCAGATTTTCTCATACATGTCGAATGGTAGGCAGATAACGCATTCAATTTTTAAAGTGCTCTTCGAGTGCACTCAGATACCATGCACTAACACCATGCACTAAAAACTTGATGCACTTAAATGGTGCACAATCAAAGTCTCTCTCTCTCTCTCTCTCTCTCTCTCTCCCTCTCTCTCTCTCTCTCTCTCTCTCTCTCTTTCTCTCTCTCTCTCTCTCTCTCTCTCTCTCCCTCTCTCTCTCTCTCTCTCTCTCTCTCTCTTTCTCTCTCTCTCTCTCTCTCTCTCTCTCTCCCTCTCTCTCTCTCTCTCTCTCTCTCTCTCT